>VZQC01000038.1:426195-476125 GCA_009823505.1 Rhizomys pruinosus
CTCTCTCTCCTTTCTAGTCTGAGAGAGAAGCTTGCTTGCCTGAGGAAGGAGAAGGCTTAGAGGGAGAAGCTTGGAGAAGGAGAAAAGATGTGCTTGAATAAACCGTTCTGACAAGACCTGCCTGCCTGAATAATAAACAGCTTTGAGAAGAACGAGCGAGAGGTGCTTTGTTGCTGCGGCTTCATACAAGTGTTTCCTACAAGTGTGCAAGTGTTTCATACAAGTGGTGGCCCGTACGGGGAGGCGGAGCAACGGCCACACTCAGCCCAGAGCCCCCGGAACTTTAGCTTATGCGCGGCCTCGGGCTCTGAGTGTACTGGGGCCGCGGGCCAGGCGAGGCGACGATGAATAGCTTCAGCATCGAGGAAGACAGCCGCAAGGGACCTTGAGCAAGTGCAGAAAAACATCTCGCAAAAAAGGCTCAAGCTGGATAACAACCGCAGCGTAAGGTACCTGTACATTTGAGTGAGACAAGAGACTTTGAGAACGCAACAAAGCTGCAGAAACTTCAACAAAGCAGCCTACTTACTTCCACAGACTTTGAAAATTTCTTAAAGGGGCCTCGGTGCCGCGGGCTTGGTGTGAATCCAGAACCTGCCGAGCTGGCCTGGGCACCGATTGGACAGACCCAGAGCAAAAACCAGCCGTTTGACTGAAACTTGGCGTAGGAAGCGCGGGGCGCGCAGAAGATGCGAAGGAAGCGCGGGGCGCGCAGGAGATGTGAAGGAAGCGCGAGGCGCGCAGGAGATGCAAAGGAAGCTCGGGGCCACCAGGAGGAAGTGCGGGGCGGGCAGGAGATGACGTCGGCGGCCAGCAGCCTGCAGGCGAGGAGGCGGAGCAGCCCCGCCGAAGCGGCGGTTTGGACTTTCTCCTGACTGAAGCTGAACTGGGGACTGGGGCACCGCCGTGCGCGGGGAAAGGAACAGTAAAGCCCGGAAAAGGGGTAAAGGGGCCCGGAAAAGAGTAAGGACAATAAGGAAAGCTCCCCGGAAATGGGGACAATAAGGAAAGCTCCCCGGAAATGGGGACAATAAGGAAGGCTCCCCAGAAATGGGGACAATAAGGAAGGCTCCCTGGATATGGGGACAATAAGGAAGGCTCCCCGGAAATGGGGACAATAAGGAAGGCTCCCCAGAAAATGGGGACAATAAGGAAGGCTCCCTGGGAAAGGGGACAATCCACAGGCTCGGCGTGAATCCAGAACCCGCCGAGCTGACCCAATAAGAGCTGGCCCAATAAGGCCCCCCGGGAGGGGGGGACAAAAACAAAAACAAATACTAAAAAATAAGTAAAGCCCGGAAAAGGAGGAATAGTTAAAGCCGGGAAAAGGGGGAAAGTAAAGCCCGGTAAAGGGGGAACAGTTAAAAATCTCTTTACTAAAATAATAAAAAAGGGGGAGATGTGGAGAGCAGGTGTGGCGACAGTCCTAAGAAGGCACCCGAGACTTTAGCAAAGTTTTATGACTAACACCTGAGTCTTATGATTAACACCTGATTCCCTCCTACCTCAAAGTAAAGTCACTCTCACCGTTTGAGCTGTGCAGGTGCACCCTGTATACAAGATCAGGCCAGATGATACCAATAGACTAAGGCCACGCAACCTGGGCTGGGAAGGTGGATAAATAGAGGGACTTTCTAGATAGAGGGACTCTCTCTCTCCTTTCTAGTCTGAGAGAGAAGCTTGCTTGCCTGAGGAAGGAGAAGGCTTAGAGGGAGAAGCTTGGAGAAGGAGAAAAGATGTGCCTGAATAAACCGTTCTGACAAGACCTGCCTGCCTGAATAATAAACAGCTTTGAGAAGAACGAGCGAGAGGTGCTTTGTTGCTGCGGCTTCATACAAGTGTTTCCTACAAGTGTGCAAGTGTTTCATACACACCTATGTTTTGTAATTGTCAAAAGAAAGGTTTATGTAGCAAAAGTATCTGGAGTCTGGGCCTTTGCTGACTCTGCCTATTCTTTCTTACCATCCCCAGGGCTCTTTGTGGGGAAGGAAGGCCCCATGATCCACAGCGGCGCCGTGGTGGGAGCTGGCCTTCCACAGGTAAGGGTTGGTGGCCCAGGGAATGTGTTCCCAGAGTGGGCCTCCTGCATAGGCCCAGCAGCCTGCCTGTGGTTGGATTTTTTGCAGTCTCAGATGTGATTTTGGAACCTAATGACATTTGGACCTAGGATTGTAGCTGTGTGTTCTGGCCCAGCCGAGTACCCAACTACTTCCTCAGTTTCTACAGTGCCACCCTGCTGAGTCCAAGGAGCAGAAATAGATGTGGAGGAGAAACTGTGACAGAAATTGAAAACCACTTGGTACCTATGCAGCCATTGCTGGGCACCTCCACGCAGGGGGTGTCTATGGGTCCTGTCGTGCTGCCACAGGTCGCATAGCTAGAAGAACCAGGCTCGGCCTGGCTCTGCTCTTCCCACATGAGTCTGTGCAGTGATGGTACCAGGGCCAGCTTGCTGCTGCCTTGGGCCAGAATGCATGTCCCAGCTCCTTACTTATTCATTTATTTAAATTAATTTTGGTCTTTTTGAGACGGGGTCTTCCTGTAACTCACTGTGTAGAACAGGTTGGCCTCAAATCTCACAGAGATTCACCTGCAAGGTGCTGGGTGCCACCACACCCAACTTTTTTTCTTACTATTTTTATTTTATGCATATGAGTGTATTCCCTTCCTGTGTGTAAGTACACTTGTCTTGTATAATTACTGCAGAGGTCAGAAGAAGGAATCAGATCCCCTAGAAGTAGAGTTATGGATGGTGGTTGGCTGCCATGTGGGTGCTGGGAATTGAACCCAGGTCCTCTGCAAGATCAGACAGTGCTCATAACCACTGAGCCATCTCTCCAGCTCCCTCCTTTGTAGTCACTGATCTGGTTGGTTATCCTCACTTCCAGGCCTTAGTTGATGAGGCTGAGGGGCTAGCTTAGGACTCCAAAGATCTCTTTAAAAATTAGGTTTAATTGATTGTTTCATTGGTTGATCGATTGAAATAGGCTTTCACTATGTATCTCAGGCTGGATCTTGAATTCAAGATCCTCTTGAATTCTACTTGCTGGGCCACCACAACCTAGCCAAAGCTCCCATTTTTAAGGGCTTTTCCCAACTCTCGGGCTTTAGTCAAGTCTCTGACCCTTGAGACCTTCACTTGTGGACCTTTATTTTTTATTATTTATTTATTTATTTATTTAATTTTTTTTTGTCTTTTCGAGACAGGGTCTCCCTGTAGCCCCAGCTGTCCCGGAACTCACTCTGTAGACCAGGCTGGCTTTGAACTCACAGAGATCCGCCTGCCTCTGCCTCCCAAGTGCTAGGATTAAAGGCGTGCGCCACCACGCCTGGTTGGACCTTTATTTTACCTCCCTGTTCCAAGAAAGGAACATGAAAGTGGTTGGGGCAAAAGAGAGAAGGCTCTTCCCTCCAGGCCTTGTCCGCTTGTCTTTCTTCCTGGTCTCCCAGAAACGAGCCTTGAACTGGGATGAAGCCAGGCATCAGTGTGGGAATCTGGGGAGCCTATTTGGCACCCCTGAAAGAGCTAGTCCCAGCTCTAGGTTCTTCCCAGGCCCTGCCCAGTTGTTTCCCCTTCTTTTTTTACAATTCTGAAGGACAGCCGGGCGTGGTGGCGCATGCCTTTAATCCTAGCACTTGGGAGGCAGAGGCAGGCGGATCTCTGTGAGTTCAAGGCCAGCCTGGTCTACAGAGTGAGTTCCAGGACAGCTGGGGCTACAGGGAGACCCTGTCTCGAAAAGACCAAAAAAAAAAAAAAAGAAGAATTCTGAAGGACAAAGAAATTTGGGGGCAGGAAGAACAAGCTCCTCCCACAGGAGGTGACTTCTCTCCTCCCACAGGAGGTGACTTCTCTTTTTCCAGATTTCTGTTGTTGCTTCCTTTTTTTTTTTTTTAAGATCTTATATGTATGCATGGTTAGCCTGTATGTAAGTGTATCACATGCAAGCAGTGCCCACAGAGGCCAGAAGAGGGTGTTGGATCTCTTGGAACTAGAGTTATGGATAGTTGTTAGCTGCCATGTAGATGGGGGGAACTGAACCTGGGTCTTCTGCAAGAGCTGCCTGTGTTCTTAATGGCTGAGCTGTCTCTCCAGCCCCCTGCAGCTTCCTTCTTGCAACACACTAGTGCAGCTGTGTGGATACACGGGGGCCTCCCCAGGGACTTTTTTTTTTTTTTAAAGGCATGCGCCACCATGCCCAGCTGTGTGGATACACAGGGGCCTCCCCAGGGACTTTTTTTTTTTTTTAAATGCATGCGCCACCATGCCCGGCATTTATTTATTTATTTATTTATTTATTTATTTATTTATTTATTTTTACTTCATGAGTCCACTTTAATATCTAAAAATTACATTTTTTATATGAATACAATGAACAAATCAACTGTTCAAAAGCAAATAACATTTTTTTTAATGAACAGGAATGGTTTGGCTTCAACCACAAACACATGTAGGCAGACAGAACTGGATAAATAAGCATTTATTTATTTCTTTATGTGTATCAATGAACTGTCTGCATGCAAGTTTGTGCACCTGTGTCGTGCAATGCCGTGGAGGTCAGAAGAGGGTGTCGGATTCCCCTGGAATTGGAGTTCTCCTGGAATTGGAGTTTCAGACGGTTCTCGGCCGCCATGTGGGTGCTGGGGATCGAACCCGGGTCCTCTGTAAGAGTGGTCGGCGCTCTTACCTGCTAGGCCATCTCTCCAGCCCACCCCAGGGACTTTTGATGTCTGTCGAATCTGCTCTCACAGGCTGTCCCTGACTTTGTTTTCTCCTATTTTAGTTTCAGAGCATCTCCTTACGGAAGATCCAATTTAACTTTCCCTATTTCCGAAGCGACAGGTATGGAAATGCTGGGAAACGTGCTGGTAACTGCCGTTCAGTCAGAGTCGGTACTGCTGCAGTTGGCTCATCACACTCTGCACTCGGGCCTCTTCTCACCGGTGGCTGTCAGAAAAGGGCAGGGGCTTTGTGTTTCTCTTCTGAGAGTCAGATGCAGAAGGACCGAGCTGGTGTCCTGATTTACTCCACTTGTCGTGAGACCTAGAGCCATCTCAGGCAATGAAGATAGTCCAGAACTGAAAGCCATCAGAGAAGGGCATATTGTCAGGGCGGTGTTCGGGATGTACCTGCTCAGCTGTCTTTCTGGGCTGGCAGCTGCCACTTTGAGGGTACACACCAGATGACCAAACCCCCCACCTCCCCAACTAGGCCTGCCTCTTACAAGCTGCATTATTTCTCAGTAGCCTCAGGGTGGGGACCAAGCCTTGAGCATACATGCTTTGGGGGACATTACAGATCTAGTGCAGCATCTGGGGATCATGTGGCTCCCAGGCTGCTGTGACGGCCTTTCCAGGTCTCTGCTCTTTTGTGATCCTGACTGCTCATATGCAGAGGGGGCTTTTCAATCTGAAGGCTCTTAGATAAACACACATTCATTCATTCTCTCTCTCTCTCTCTCTCTCTCTCTCTCTCTCTCTCTCTCTGTCTGTCTCTCCCTCTCCCCCTCTCCTCCCTCCCCTCTTTCTTAGAGACAAGCGGGACTTTGTATCTGCAGGGGCAGCTGCCGGGGTTGCTGCAGCATTTGGGGCCCCAATCGGGGGCACCTTGTTCAGTCTGGAGGAGGGCTCATCCTTCTGGAACCAAGGGCTCACTTGGAAAGTGGTAAGGAGACTTGCAGTGGAAGCCACCCTCATGACCTGCACATGCGTCCAGAAGGCATCTGGATGTCTCTTGAGACATTTAAGTGTCGTTTTCTCCATCTGAACTTCTCCTGCCATAGCAGCCACAGTCTCCAGGTGGCAGCCTTTGCACTCTGTATCAGCAGGCCCTCAGCTCCAAACAGCACACCCACTGCCAGACTCCTCTGCTGCGAAGGTCTGGAAGTTGCTGTTGGGGCTTACACTCATCTCTTGCTTAGAGGCACATTCTCCTGTTGTGTTCCCTTCTTGGGCACAGGGCCCACTCCATAAGGAACTCTTAAGTATCAGGTACTCCGGGAGGGCTGGGGGACTGAGGTGGGCTCAGAGCCTGGTTTCAGTTGTTTTCCTGAGGGACGTTCTTGCAGTGGTCATCAGATCCCCACCGAAGCCCAGATTCTGTGGGGCTCTAGTAGCGCAGTGGGTTTTGCTCACCTGGAACTTGCTATGTTGATCAGAGTAGCCTCAAACTCACAGAGACCCATCGCCTCTGCTTTCTAAGTGTTGGAATTAAAGACGACCATGCCTGCTAAAGCAATGAGTTTTAAAGAGGGTAGGAAGATGGCTCAGCAATTAAGAGCACTGGCTGCTCTTGCAGAGGACCTGGGTTCAGTTCCCAGCACCCACGTGGTGGCTAACAACTGTCCATAACTCCACTTCCAGGGAATCTGATGCCCTCTTCTGCTCTCCACAGCATTGCATGACATGGGTGCACTCGTACTTGCAAGCAAAACACTCATATGCAAAGAAGAAAAGATACATTTAAAAAATAAAAAAGAGGCCAACAAGACGGCCGCTTGGGTGAACACACTTGCCAGCAGGCCCGACTACCCGAGTTTGATTCCCTGGGACCCACATGGTAGGAGAGAGCCAACTCCCCGGAGTTCTCTGTTTTCCACATGCACATTAAATCAATGAGGGACTCTCCAGGAGAGGCGGACATGTCACTAGTGTTATGTTTTTTGTCACCTGTCCCTTAGCTCTTCTGTTCCATGTCTGCCACCTTCACCCTCAACTTCTTCCGTTCTGGGATTCAGTTTGGAAGTTGGGGTTCCTTCCAGCTGCCTGGATTGCTGAACTTCGGAGAGTTTAAGGTATGCCTTACCCTTCCTCCTAGGACTTCTGATTGGACCCCTGAAACTTGCTCTTAAGTAAAAGACCAGAGAGAAGTGAGCAGAGGGGTAGGCGAGCAGCCGTGAGTGCATGCATGCCCGCCCTGGGGAGCCGCGTACCAGTGCAGCCTGTGCCGTAGCAGCTGCGCTCCTGTTCCTGTCTTCGCTTCTCTCCCTTCCTGGTCTCACGGCCACTCTGGTTTTCTCTCTCCCTCCCTTCCCCCTTCTCTCAGTGCTCTGACTCTGATAAAAAATGTCACCTCTGGACAGCTATGGATTTGGGTTTCTTCGTCGTGATGGGGGTCATTGGGGGCCTCCTGGGAGCTACATTCAACTGTCTGAACAAGAGGCTTGCAAAGTACCGCATGCGCAACGTGCACCCGAAACCTAAACTTGTCAGGTATCTGCAGTGAGACCGGTGTGGACACTGTCTCTCCGATGGTCCTTGAACTCTCTGCTTCCTGCACCTGCTTTTGTTTCTCAACTGAGACTCAGCACTGTAAACCGGGTCATAAATCTGCCCTGCTCAGGCCAGAGAGGCTGAGGCTGAGTTTCCATCTAAGTGTCTGTGTGACCCCACTCTCTTTTGACATGCTGCTAGTACATGTGACAGAAATTAGGAGCAGTGTCCCTGCAGAGGTGCTGGCTGTCATGAGTCACCCTTGCCATGGACTTAGTGAGGAAAGGCCATTTAGTTCCTGGAAGGAGATGATGTGCATGCAGCAGCCCACTCGTTCACTGTCTACCCTTAGTGCAAACAGCTGGAAGCAACAAGTCAGGGAAGAATTCTGTGTGCATGTGCACTGAGCAGGGCTCCAAGGCTTGCCCTGCAAGGAGGGGGTGTTGGGTAGGCACGTGTGATTGTGAGTTCTCAAGCCTAGGGGTCTGGCTTGCATTGTGACAACTGTGTTCTGGTTCCTAGAGTCTTAGAGAGCCTCTTGGTGTCCCTGGTAACGACCGTGGTGGTGTTCGTGGCCTCGATGGTTTTAGGAGAATGCCGACAGATGTCCTCTGCGAGTCAAATTGGTAATGGCTCATTCCAGCTTCAGGTAACCCCAGCACATCTGCCACCTTTGTCCTCATCCAACAGTGCACAGGCATGTGGAGCCGTGAGTGTGCTGGGCTCCTTGTTCACAGCTGTCCAGTTGCTGAGCGGCAGGACTGTGCCATGGCCTTTTCTGCTGAGAGGATGTGCACAGCTGCCTTGGCTTTTCCGCTGTTGTCAACAATTCTGGCTGCTCTCTAGGGAGCCACACTTATGGACAGAGCTCCACACCCCACTGCTGACCACTTCTCCAAGCCTCATTTACGCTTAAACTTCTTCAACTCTGCAAGGACACATCAGCCCAGGGGCACTTCATCCACCACGTCACCTTTGTAATTATGAGTCTCATTTGTAGGACAGGGACAGAAGGATGTCTGTATGAGAGAGATCCACAGTCCTAACTCCTCTTTGCACTTCTCCCTGCCTTCTTTGGGGGTCAGTGCTGTTTCCCAGAGCCTTTCCTCAGAGCAGGGCCCATGAGTATGTTCTGTGCTGTGTGCTTTGCTCCACTCTGGTGCCCTAAGAGACAGCATATGGCCTGCTCTCCTGGATGGAGGGCGTTGTCTTCTCGTTTTTCTCTGAGTAGGTACCTGAAGCCTCCAGAGCCCCCTGGAGCTTGTCTGGAGCGCTGCCTTTTCAGGCTTCCTGGGAAACAGTCTGGGAAGCCCTAGGATGTTGTCAGTGAGGGGTTAACAAGTTGTAGCCATGGATCACATCTGGCCCTTGAAGCCATCTGTTTGTGTAGCCCCCAGGCAAAGGATGTCCTTTACATGGATGGGACAAAAGAAGGTGCCACAGAGATAGTGTATGACCAGCAGAGTCTAAAAGATCCGGTGTGTGGGGAAGAAGTTTGCTGATCCTTAGTTATGGAGCACTGAAAACCTTAAACAAACCTGTGCTCTAGTGGGCTAACCTGAGAAACACCTAAAACCAAAATTGTTGGTTATTTTAGGATGAAATAGTGTTCTTTAATGCAGGGCACCTTGATCTGTAATAGTCTGGTGAGTGTTACGAAGCTTTGGCACCTTACTGGGTCTCAGATCTTCCATACTTCTCAGATAAGATCTCATGTATCCTTTCACATTGCTGGCTAGTAATAGCCCCCCACTTTGCAGATAAGAAAACAGGCAAGGGGGCTGGAGAGATGGCCTAGCGGTTAAGAGCGCCGACCACTCTTACAGAGGACCTGAGTTCGATCCCCAGCACCCACATGGTGGCCGAGAGCCGTCTGAAACTCCAGCTCCAGGGGAATCCGAGTCGAGGCATTGCACAACACGGGTGCACAGACCTGCATGCAGACAGTACATTGATACACATACAAAAATAAATAAATAAATAAAAAAAAGAAAACAGGCAAAGCAAGGTTGTGACCACTGTCCCTCAGCGGGTTACATGTAGCATGAGGAAGAAAGGTATTCCTTTTTTTTTTTTTTTTGAGACAGGGTCTCCCTATAGCCCCAGCTGGCCTGGAGCTCACTATGTAGATCAGGCTGGCCTTGAACTCACAGAGATCCGCCTGCCTCTTTATTCCATTTTTATAGATAAGGAAAGGCCCAAGTTTCCGAAGTGAAAGGCACTGAAGGGCACTGAAGGGTGGCAGTGGCATGCCAGCTGATTTTGCCGGAGTCTGCTCTCTAGCAGGCAGGTGCTCTCCAGGCAGCGTTTGACACAGGCAGCTGACCACAGGACCTTTTCCAGAGAGTCCTTGGAACCGGTGTTCCTCCAGACATGATCTGGGACACCCTGCCTGTTGTCGGCTCTAAGCCTTTGCCTCAGCACGTCCACTGCTCTGCCATGCTGGCCATCTGCACACCTCTCCTCTGCCAAGCACAGCTTTCAGGGAGTGCTGCATGCTTCCTAGTGATGTCTACATCCTGCTGTGTTGCCCCACCAGGTGCTCTGGTAGGGTTATAATATATATATAATAAAAACCACCCAGTGTAGCATCTTTGGCACATTATCAGAGTAGGATCTAGTGGATCCTGTACTTGTTGTCTCCATATCCACAGAGAAGCCTGATCCTGCACACCGTCAGTTAGAAAGCTGGGACAGTCATGCTGCGGGTGCCCTGCCTGTATTCTCCGTGGCACCAGAATCTCATGTGCTGCCACACAGTGGCAAGAATGTGAATGAAGCTAGATTGTGAGGAAAGAACAGTCTTGTTCCTCATTTAGCATTCCCCTGGTGCTTGGGGAAGAGGTGACCTGGAGTGTGCTGCTGGCCTCATGCTGGTATCTGCTCTGCAGATAATCCAGAGCAACAGGTTTTTTCATTTGGGACCAGAGTAGGAGCTTTAGGTCAGGTGACAGCCTGGACTCTGTTCCCTAGAGTCCCAGCAGCTCCCCGCCACTTGTCCCCTAGTCTTGGGCTCACTCCCAGCTCTGAGCCGTGTCACATACAGAATCTGCACCAAGGAAGAAACAGAGCCAAGGCCAGGGTGAACCGTGGTGTGGTGGCTGTGCTTTGGTTCCAAGTGTAAGAGCTGGGAGATGGCTCAGCGGGAAGAGTGCATGCCACACGGGTGCAGACCTGAGTTCACAGTCCCAGAACTCAGATGGAGCTGGACATGGAGTGTATGTCTGTAATCCCAGTGCTCCTACAGTGAGATGGGAGATGGAGACCAGAGAGTACCTGGAAGCTTGCAGCCCAGCTAGCTTGGCACGTGCAGCAGCAGACAGGAGACCCTGTGTATAACAAGGTGGAAGATGAGGACTGACATTGGAGCTGTCATGTGACCTCCACACACCGTTGCAAGTGTGCACTTCCCCATATACACACAAATAGAAAAGAAGGGTAGATGAATCCAGCAAAAGCCCTCCCCCCAATTATTTCATTTCTCGTTCAAAAGGCATAGAGCACAGTGTCAAGCTGCCGTTGGGTGTCCATCTTTGTCTTCAGAGCAGCCTGCAGATAAAGCAGTGCAGCCAGATGTTTGGCCTCACTGGACTTAGCCCGATTGAAGACTCGTGTCCTGGTCTGCTGCTCATATGTTGGCTTTGGTTCCCCTCCGCAGGTCACATCAGAAGATGTGAACTCAAGCATAAAGACATTCTTTTGTCCTAATGACACCTACAATGACATGGCCACGCTCTTCTTCAACCCCCAGGAATCTGCCATCCTCCAGCTCTTCCATCAGGATGGTGAGTGTCCATGTCACTGGGCACCCCGGGGTGGGTGTCTGCCACACTCTGTGTCCGTGTCACTGGGCACCCTGGGGTGGGTGTCTGCCCCACTCAGTGTCCATGTCACTGGGCACCCTGGGGTGGGTGTCTGCCCCACTCAGTGTCCATGTCACTGGGCACCCTGGGGTGGGTGTCTGCCCCACTCAGTGTCCATGTCACTGGGCACCCTGGCGTGGGTGTCTGCCCCACTCAGTGTTTCCTCTGTAATGCCAACCCAGCCTAAGGATTCAAGTTTGTGTTGTCAGTGTTGAATAGTGACCAGGTTAGCAGATAGAAGGATCTGGAAGGACCAACACAGTTTTCTGGGTCTCTACAAGCATCTGCTGGGGGGACTCAGGCTGGTTTGCCTCGCAGGGACTTTCAGCCCTGTCACCTTGGCTTTGTTCTTCGTCCTCTATTTCCTGTTGGCATGTTGGACTTACGGCATTTCTGTCCCAAGTGGCCTCTTCGTGCCGTCTCTGCTGTGTGGAGCTGCTTTTGGACGCTTAGTTGCCAATGTCCTGAAAAGGTACAGTGTAGGAGGTTGTGTGCATGTGTGTGCACCAGTGTGTGAGCTTTAGTTCACCCCCAGTGTGAGCATGTATGCACACGCATGCAGCAGTGTGTGAGCTGTAGATCACCCCCAGTGTGAGCACGTGTGCACAGGCATGCAGCAGTGTGTGAGCTGTAGATCACCCCCACTGTGAGCACGTGTGCACAGACATGCAGCAGTGTGTGAGCTGTAGATCACCCCCACTGTGAGCACGTGTGCACAGTCATGCAGCAGTGTGTGAGCTGTAGATCACCCCCACTGTGAGCACATGTGCACAGTCATGCAGCAGTGTGTGAGCTGTAGCTTATCCCCACTGTGAGCACGTGTGCACAGTCATGCAGCAGTGTGTGAGCTGTAGCTTATCTCCACTGTGAGCACAGGCATGCAGCAGTGTGTGAGCCGGAGCTTATCTCCACGCACGTGTGCACAGACATGCAGCAGTGTGTGAGCTGTAGATCACCCCCAGTGTGAGCACGTGTGCACAGTTATGCAGCAGTGTGTGAGCTGTAGCTTATCTCCACTGTGAGCACGTGTGCACAGACATGCAGCAGTGTGTGAGCTGTAGCTTATCTTCACTGTGAGCACGTGTGCACAGACATGCAGCAGTGTGTGAGCTGTAGCTTATCTCCACCGTGAGCACGTGTGCACAGGCATGCAGCAGTGTGTGAGCTGTAGATCACCCCCACTGTGAGCACGTGTGCACAGACATGCAGCAGTGTGTGGACTGTAGATCTCCCACGCCTCCACACCACCAACTGGAGTCTAACCTGGTTCTTGGTTTCTTTTCAGCTACATTGGACTTGGCCACATCTATTCGGGGACCTTTGCCCTGATTGGTGCCGC
Organism: Rhizomys pruinosus; assembly: GCA_009823505.1. Lineage (NCBI taxonomy): Eukaryota > Metazoa > Chordata > Mammalia > Rodentia > Spalacidae > Rhizomys > Rhizomys pruinosus. Next base: position 438,607 of record VZQC01000038.1, read on the forward strand.
AGCTTTCTTGGGTGGGGTTGTGCGGATGACCATCAGTCTCACAGTCATCCTAATCGAGTCTACCAATGAGATCACCTATGGGCTTCCCATTATGATCACCCTGATGGTGAGCTCTTGGCTTTGGCCTGCTCGCATGCTCAGGGCCCATTCACCAGGAGGGCCTGTTTGCAGGTTTTGGCTTTGTGTTTCAGGTGGCCAAGTGGACAGGGGACTTTTTCAATAAAGGCATTTATGACATCCATGTGGGTCTGCGAGGTGTGCCGCTCCTGGAGTGGGAAACAGAGGTGGAAATGGACAAGTAAGGCCCCAGTTTCCCTCATTTCCAACATTTCTAAGCTGGGCCTTTGGAACAGGGTCAGAACAGTAGCTAGCTTACATTGCTCAGATGGCTTTGGAAACACTGAGCAGCTTGAATTGTCTCAGAGCCGTGGCGCCAGGGTGGGGACAGGTGGCATGGTGGGCCTAGGGAGGTAGGACTGCTTTGTGATCTTTTGGCTCCTGAGTATTCCAGCCAAGTAAAAAGTGAGAACTGAATCAAGTTTGTGACATGGTTGTCTGTTCACACTGAGAACACGGCCACATCCCGCAGATATGCCCACCTACGCCACATACCCAGCCAGTATCAGTCCCACTGTCTCAGCAGTGACCATCCTGGGTGACCTCTCTCCAGAGGCAGGCTTTAAAGCCAGTGTGGGGTCAGCAGCCTTTTCTGTAATGGGCCAGGTACTGTCCACTTTGGGAGTCTGTCACAGCCCTGCAGCTCCTCTGATGTATCAAGAAAACAGCCATGGACAGTGTAGAAGAGCAGGCAGGGCTGCGTTTGAGCCGTGGGCTCTGGCTAATCACCCTGGAACTCCCAGGATTGAGCTTTAATTTCCAGGCTCCTCAGCAGTTAATAGCGAGATGTAGTATGTGCTCTGAATGCCAAGGAACAGGTGACCAGCTCCTGGGAAAGCTGGTGCCCCCAGCATGAAAAAGTGGGGAGCGCTGTACCAGGCATGGGGAGCAGTGTGTGTGCGTGTGCGTGTGCGTGAAGGGGTGGGAGTAACGTGTGAGCTGGGTTCAAGGAGCTTCCAGGGGTGGTTTAGAGGAGGCCTCAGTGATCCCAGCAGTGATGGAGATCAGAGTTGCCCAGTACAGCTCCTCCCCAGGAATGGTGGGCTCATTGAGGCTGGATGGCTCCTCCTTTGCAGGCTGAGAGCCAGCGACATCATGGAGCCCAACCTGACCTATGTCTACCCGCATACTCGAATCCAGTCTTTGGTGAGCATCCTGCGCACCACTGTTCACCACGCCTTCCCAGTCGTCACAGAGAACCGGGGCAATGAGAAAGAGTTCATGAAGGGCAACCAGCTCATCAGCAACAACATCAAGTTCAAGGTAAGGGAAGTGGTCACTAAGGGAGGCCAGTGAAAAAAAGACCACCAGGCACTGGTGGTCGTGCTGTCCTGCTGCACCTCCCTTCCCATGTGACAGCGGGTAGGTTTCCCAGATCGGCCTTTTCTTTTTTTTTTATTTTATTATTATTATTTTTTTTTAATTTTTATTTATTTCTGTATGTGTATGAACGTACTGTCTGCATGCAAGTCTGTGCACCCGTGTCGTGCAATGCCGCGGAGTTCAGATGAGGGTCTCGGATTCCCCTGGAACTGGAGTTCTCCTGGAATTGGAGCTTCAGACGGTTCTCAGCCGCCATGTGGGTGCTGGGGATCGAACCCGAGTCCTCTGTAAGAGCGGTCGGCGCTCTTAACCGCTAGGCCATCTCTCCAGCCCCCAGATCGGCCTTTTCATAGGAAGCATGCTCGCCCAGCAGCAGGAAGCAGGTGGGTGGGCCTTTTTTTTTGTCTTTTCGAGACAGTGTCTCCCTGTAGCCCCAGCTGTCCTGGAACTCACTCTGTAGACCAGGCTGGCCTTGAACTCACAAAGATCCTGCCTGCCTCTGCCTCCCAAGTGCTAGGATTAAAGGCGTGCGCCACCACACCCGGCCTAGGTGGGCCTTTAAAAAAATTTTTTTTTTATTAATTTTATTTATTTCTGTATGTGTATGAATGTACTGTCTGCATGCAAGTTTGTGCACCCGTGTCGTGCAATGCCGCAGAGGTCAGAAGAGGGTGTCGGATTCCCCTGGAACTGGAGTTCTCCTGGAATTGGAGTTGCAGACGGTTCTCGGCCGCCATGTGGATGCTGGGGATCGAACCCGGGTCCTCTGCAAGAGCGGTCAGCGCTCTTAACCGCTAGGCCATCTCTCCAGCCCCAGTGGGCCTTTTTAAAGCAACAGATTTGATATATTATTTACCATGTGCAAGCATCAGAGAGGGCGCCACAGCAGGCAACAAAAAGGGACTCTGGCCTACTTAAGAAAGAAGCAGGGGCTGGAGAGATGGCTCAGTGGTTAAGAGCACTGGGTGCTCTTGCAGAGGACCCAGGCTCGATTCCCAGCACCCACATGGATGGTGGCCAAGAACCATCTTTAATTCGGGCATGGTGGCGCACACCTTTAATCCTAGTACTCGAGAGGCAGAGGTGGGCACATCTCTGTGAGTTCAAGGCCAGCCTAGTCTACAGAGTGAGTTCCAGGACAGCTGGGGCTACAGGGAGACCCTGTCTCAAAAAAATAGAAAAGGGCCAGGGCCAAATGTGGCCCTGAAGAACATGGAGACACACACATGCACATGGGGTGGCCTGGCTTCCTCTGACTAACCCCAGCTCCTTACATTTAACCACCTTCCGGTAATTCCACCTCTGAAGTCAGGGCCCTGGACCTAATCATGTGTGGAAACACACCCAGAGGTGTGCTTCACTATTACTAATTCCTAATCAAGTTGACCATCAAGATTAATTGACATGGGGCTGGGATACTGTAGTGGTGGAGCTTGTGCCTAGTGTGTGAGGCTGTAGGAGTAGAGCACAGGCCTGGTGTGTGAGGCTGCAGGAGTAGAGCACGGGCCTAGTGTGTGAGGCTGCAGGAGTAGAGCACGGGCCTGGTGTGTGAGGCTGCAGGAGTAGAGCACAGGCCTAGTGTGTGAGGCTGCAGGAGTAGAGCACAGGCCTAGTGTGTGAGGCTGCAGGAGTAGAGCACGGGCCTAGTGTGTGAGGCTGCAGGAGTAGAGCACGGGCCTAGTGTGTGAGGCTGCAGGAGTAGAGCACGGGCCTGGTGTGTGAGGCTGCAGGAGTAGAGCACAGGCCTAGTGTGTGAGGCTGCAGGAGTAGAGCACAGGCCTAGTGTGTGAGGCTGCAGGAGTAGAGCACGGGCCTAGTGTGTGAGGCTGCAGGAGTAGAGCACGGGCCTAGTGTGCGAGGCTGCATGAGTAGAGCACGGGCCTAGTGTGTGAGGCTGCAGGAGTAGAGCACGGGCCTAGTGTGTGAGGCTGCATGAGTAGAGCACGGGCCTAGTGTGTGAGGCTGCAGGAGTAGAGCACGGGCCTAGTGTGTGAGGCTGCAGGAGTAGAGCACGGGCCTAGTGTGTGAGGCTGCAGGAGTAGAGCACAGGCCTAGCGTGTGAGGCTGCAGGAGTAGAGCACAGGCCTAGCGTGTGAGGCTGCAGGAGTAGAGCACGGGCCTGGTGTGTGAGGCCTTGGGTAGGTTCAGTCACTAATACCACAAAGACAAAAAAAGAGTGCACTTGCAAAAACCACAGGTTTCATAGCCTAGCTCAATGACTGACAGGCCCCACCTGAGTGGTTTGCAGAATTCCATTGGGCAGTGCCTTCCCCGTCATTGCTGCCTGATAGGTCCTGCTGTTTGAGTTTGCCCAGCACAGCCACCTATGTGCTCCCCATAAAGCCCGTCATTGTCCCCATTCACAGAAATCCAGCATCCTTACCCGGGCTGGCGAGCAGCGGAAGCGGAGCCAGTCCATGAAGTCTTACCCGTCCAGCGAGCTGCGCAACATGTGCGAGGAACATGTGGCCTCCGAGGAGCCGGCCGAGAAGGAAGACCTGCTACAGCAGATGCTGGAGAGGAGGTGAGGGCCCCAGGCTGAGAGGAGCCCAGGCTGTGTGGACGCCACTCAGGCTGCCCTGCACACAGTGGGTATTAGTGGCACTTGTGGGCTGGGAACTGTGGGAGAGCAGTGGAGATTGATGAAAAGCCCTTTGCTGAGGGTATACGAGGCAGCCTCTGGTTTTTGTGTAACAGATACACTCCCTACCCCAACCTATATCCTGACCAGTCCCCAAGTGAAGACTGGACCATGGAGGAACGCTTCCGCCCACTGACCTTCCACGGCCTTGTCCTTCGATCGCAGCTTGTCACTCTACTGGTCCGAGGAGTGTGTTATTCTGAAAGCCAGTCTGTAAGTGTCTTTGGCCTGAGGTTCTGGAAGGCTGGAGGATGGTAGGAATAGATTCTGTTCTCTGAGAGGTGGTTCTGTGAGCTCTCGTGTGTGCACAGGCTGCTGTTAAGGGCAGCTCTGCTCCTTCTGCAGTGTCAGTGGCCTCAGGTCCCATGAGGGAGGGGAGGGCAAGCTGTCTCCAGTCAGTGGCCGCTCAGCCTCTGCCGCACTTCTCCAGTGTCTGCCTGCTAGGCTGCAGACTCTTAATACTCTGGGCTTTTCTTTCATTTTTCTTTTCTTTTTGTTGCTGAGCTAGGGTCTCATGTTGCCCAGGCTAGCCTATAACTTAAAGAGTGTAGCCGAGGATGCCCTGATTTTGATCCTCTTGCCTCCAGCTCCCAGGTGCTGGGAGTATATGCATGTGCTACCATGCCTAGATTTAATTTTGCAAGTTCAATTTCTGGTGAGTGGACTTCTGAGTGTACTGGTGGAAGAAATGCCCCTTGCCTTTCCAGTTCCTCTGCAGGGACTTTTTCATTTGGTTTTGGGGTGTCCCTGTGACACCTGAGACCACAGCCCTCACACTCACTCTTCAGCAGGAGCCTGAGCGAGTCATCTGGAGCTGCAGTTTCCAGTGACTGTCCAGGGGTTGAGGGTGGTCCTGCCGTGGAGGCTGCCTGAGCCCCCCTGTGGTCTAGCAGGCCTAAGGAAGAGCAGTTATCCCAGCATAGGACAGAAAGGACTCTGGGTGGAGTATGCAGTGACCAGCCTGGCTGGAGTGGTTAGAGGCTGGTAGGGAGCACAGGCAAGGAAGTCGGAGGGCTGACAAGCTGTGTCCAGAAGCACATGGCTGGGCTAGTGTGATGGAGCACAGGGACTCCATCCATTCCATCCATTCCCGGCAGGCAGAGGACCAACGCAGTGGGGCAGCTGTGAGCAGGTGAAGGTGCTAGAATGGGTTGGGGGAGCAGGATCCCATTCACCTGTGGCCACTGTGCCTGTCTGTGAACTATCCATGTGCCTGGGGATGACCGGCAGGATGGTGACAACACCTGTGATACTGCCCAGTGGCTGCTGTGTCAAATTGCCATCAGCCTGGTGGCTTGAAGCAAGCTCTTTACAGTTGAAGGCCAGATGTGCAAAGTCCAGTGGGAAGGAGCTTGGAGAGGGGCCCCCTGGCCTCCTCTCCCCTCCGTCACATATCGCTGGCGCTCCTGGCTGTAGACATCACCCCAGTTTACATCTGTCGTCACACATGCTCTCTCTCTTTCCTCTTCCCCCATTGTAAGGACCCCTGCCATTGGACTTAGGCCCCCCAGACCAGTGTCAGTTCCGCTTAAGTGAATCTGCAGAACCTGTTTGCAGTAAGGGCAGCAGAGAGGTACCAGGATTTACAATGTGGCATTACCTTTCAGGGGACACAACTCAGCCCCCAACTCCTATTAGCACTTTTCTCATTCAGAATGTCCTTGCTTTGGGTCTGGGGTCTCCCTCCTCAGCTCCTGCTGTATCCCCTGTCTCCCCTGGGTGGCACGTGGCTGGTAGATACAGACATAAGTGGGAGGGGGAGCTATCAGCATGGCACCCCCCACCCCCCTCCGCTGCACTTGTCATGAAGACACTTATGGTTGGAATTGCAGAGTGCCAGCCAGCCGCGCCTTTCCTATGCTGAAATGGCCGAGGACTACCCGAGGTACCCGGACATACATGACCTGGACCTCACGCTGCTCAACCCTCGGATGATTGTGGTGAGGAGAGCTATCTGGGGTGCCCCCATGCTACCACCTGCTCCATACCATGTTCACCCCAGTTGTGGGTGATTCTTGCTGTCTCTTCTGCAGGATGTCACCCCGTACATGAACCCTTCGCCATTCACCGTCTCCCCCAACACTCATGTTTCCCAAGTTTTCAACCTGTTCAGAACCATGGGTCTGCGCCACTTGCCTGTTGTGAATGCTGTGGGAGAGGTGAGTGAGTCAGGGCCGAAGGCCCTCTGCCTCTGTGGTCTGTCCACCCATCTTGACCCTTCTCCACTATGCCACAAGGTCAGCAGGTGGCGCCATTGTACCATGATTTTTGAAATCTTGGGTTTAGGTTCAAGACGGGCTGTTTTAGCTGTGGGGTTTCTCCTGTTCCCCTGTCTGTGTCCTTGGCTCTCACCTATTATGAACACGCTTACCATTAAATGAGAGAGTTTTAGGCAGAATACTTAGAGGGTTTGAAAACAACCCAGTAGTTGTTCCTGTAGGTGTTTCCATTATTTCTTTTCAGAATTACATTTATTTGTGTATTTATTTATTTTTATTTTTTTCGTCTTTTTGAGACAGGGTCTCCCTGTAGCCCCAGCTCACCTGGAACTCACTAGGTAGACTAGGTTGGCCTTGAACTCACAGAGATCCGCCTGCCTCTGCCTCCTGCGTGCTGGGGTTAAAGGTGTGTACCACAATGCCCAGCCAGAACTACCTTTTAAAAAATACATTTATCATTTTGTGTGCATGTGTGGTGTGGGGCCATGGACACACTTTCCACAGTGCACATTAAAAGACAACTTTGAGCCGGGCGTGGTGGCGCACGCCTTTAATCCTAGCACTTGGGAGGCAGAGGCAGGAGGATCTTTGTGAGTTCACGGCCAGCCTGGTCTACAGAGTGAGTTCCAGGACAGTTGGGAATACAGGGAGACCCTGTCTCGAAAAGACCAAAAAAAAAAACCCAAAAAAACAAAACAACAAAAAAAGACAACTTTGTGGAGTCATTTTTTTTTTTATTAATTTTATTTAGTTCTGTATGTGTATGAATGTACTGCCTGCATGCAAGTCTGTGCACCCGTGTCGTGCATGGCCGCGGAGGTCAGAAGAGGGTCTCAGATTCCCCTGGAACTGGAGTTCTCCTGGAATTGGAGTTTCAGACGGCTCTCGGCCGCCATGTGGGTGCTGGGGATCGAACCTGGGTCCTCTGTAAGAGCAGTCGGTGCTCTTAACCACTAGGCCATCTCTCCAGCCTGTGGAGTCATTTCTTTATGAGTTCTGAGGATCAAACTCAGGTCGCCAAGCTTGCATAGGAAGTGCCTTTACCTGCAGGGCCATTTCATCAGCCCGACTTAAATTTTTAATTACATAATCAGTATTATATTGTTGCAAAATAAGAAAGCACAGGGGGCTGGAGAGATGGCCTAGCGGTTAAGAGCGCCGACCGCTCTTACAGAGGACCCGGGTTCGATCCCCAGCACCCACATGGCGGCCGAGAACCGTCTAAAACTCCAATTCCAGGAGAACTCCAATTCCAGGGGAATCCGACACCTTCTTCTGACCTCCGCGGCATTGCACGACACGGGTGCACAGACTTGCATGCAGACAGTACATTCATACACATACAATAAATAAATAAAATTAATAAAAAAAAATTAAAAAAAAAATAAAGCACAGATAGGGGGCTGGAGAGATGGCCTAGTGGTTAGGAGCACCGACTGCTCTTGCAGAGGACCCAGGTTCGATCCCCAGCACCCACATGGCGGCTGAGAACCGTCTGTAACTCCAATTCCAGGAGAACTCCAGTTCCAGGGGAATCCAAGACCCTCTTCTGACCTCCACGGCATTGCACAACATGGGTGCACAGACCTACATGCAGACAATACATTCATACACATATAAAAATAAATAAAATTAAAATAAATGCTTTCCCATTTAAAAAAAAAAAAAAGCACAGATAAACAAAACTCAGCCCTGCTGAGGTCACTGCTTTATCAACTTACCTGTGCTTGGCTGTCTACACTCGGGTATAGCCAGAACTAGTTTATGGTAGAAATTTGGAGAGGGGTGGTGTTTTTGAGAAAGGGTCTCCCAGTAGCCTCAGCTGCCCTGGAACTCACTATGTTAACCAGGCTGGCCTTGAACTCACAGAGATCTTCCTGCCTCTGCCTCCGAAGTGCTGGGAATAAAGGTGTTTACCAGCATACCTGGTCAACTTTTTTCTTAATATTTAATTCATTGTTTTTATTTTGTGTGTATAAGCGTATTGCCTACATGTAGGTAAATATACCCATTGTTTGCAATGCCTGTGGAGGTCAGAAGAGTTCATCACATCTCCTGGAACTGGAGTTATAGACGGTTATCAGCCACCATGTAGGTGCTGGGAGCCGAGCCAGGGTCCTCTGTGAGAGCCATCAGTGCTCGTAGCTTGCCATCTCTCCAGCACCTATGGTAGAAGTTTTAATGAAAATGAAATCACTGTCCATCATGGGTTTTCACGTAGACAGTCATGCTGGTTTGTCTTGTAGGCATGCTAGGCGGGTACAACCGCTGAGCTCCACGAGCGCCACTCCGGCCTCTGTGAGAGTAGATGGACGTGGCTGCACATTCATTCACTTTCCTATGCTCCTTGCTAGATATTAGTTGAGCTCAATTCCCTTCTGAAGCCTTTTATTACATGCCACCAAAATGGCCCTTTAGGAAGTGGTGCGTCTATAGAGCTTGGCCAAGCATAGCCTGCCCGGCTGACTCCTTTCCTCCCTCTCTTCCTCCCTCTTTCCCTGTTCCCTCTCCTGCTGGCTTGGTATTCAGTTGTATCTCAGGCTGGCCTTGAATTCCATTCAGACCTCTTGCCTCAGCCTGTCAAATTTTGAAGTTGTGTGCCACCTTGGCATGTGCCCTGTTTAAGGCCTTGAGAGGCATTGTGGTACAGCTCCATGGTAAAGCATGTGCTTAGTATTTACCATAAACAGATACACAAAATAAAAGATACACTGTCTTTGCCAGGCATTGTGCCACACACCTATAGTCACAGCACACAGAATATGGCAACTTACACTATGTCTGCCAGGCATTGTGTCACATACCTATAGTTGCAGCGCACAGAAGATGGCAAGTTCAAGGCCAGCCTGACCTTGTCAGGCTGTCCCCAAACCAAGATGCCTGAGCCACTCAGGTACATGTAGAAGAAAGCTGTGGCTCCTCCAGAGAGAAGTCCTCCCTTCACTTGGCCACTTGTTCCCTGCTTCCCTCCTGTCCAGGCCCACCACACCCGGCTCAGGACCTTCTTATAGCTACATTTGTCTCCAGTCTCCAGCATGAGTCCTAACCTTTCCCTGGGATTAGGAAGTCTCATACGAGCATGCCAGTCCTGTCCTGGCCTGGCCCCAATTCTGTCCTCCATCCTGCAACAGGCTGGTAGGAGCTGGTGCTCCTCATGTACATCCTTGCCAGTGAGTTCTAGCCAGTGGTGAGTTGGTTGTTCTTTTTTCTCTAGATTGTGGGGATCATTACACGACACAACCTGACGTACGAGTTCCTGCATTCCCGCCTGCGGCAGCACTACCAAACCCTCTGACAAACCGGGCCACTGCCACCGCCAGCCCACTCTCCTGGAGATGCCTCTGCAGGTGGCTCACACACTCGCCCCCATGGCTGGCCTGAAGGCTCTGTCATCCACTTGCTCAGAACATCATGGACTGCTTGGGGACAAAGGTCCTGGAGATGGTATTGAACCAAAAGTTGGGGCTTTGATAACTTCCTCAGCAAGTGTCTTCTGTTTCCTGTTCCCCAGGCTCTTGCCATCCAGTGTTGGCACAGGCTTCCTGAGCCGGGCCAAAGGCAAAGTCAGGCTGGACTCTGGAGACACTTGGTGCCCCTCTATTGCTGATTTCTTGGAGAGTGCTGCCTGAGCCCTTCTGGGAGGGATTTGGGCTGAGCTAACACTGGGGCTGCCATTTGCAAATCAAGTTCATTACTGAGTTCAGGAATTGCTGAGAAAATTCCCCATGTTTGCCAGGCGTGGTGGTGCACACCTTTAATTCCAGCACTTGGGAGACAGAGGCAGGTGGATCTCTGTGAGTTCAAGGCCAGCCTGGTCTACATAGTAAGCTCCAGGCCAGCTGGGACGAGAGAGAGAGAGAGAGAGAGAGAGAGAGAGAGAGAGAGAGAGAGAGAGAGAGAGAGAGAGGAGAGAGAGGAGAGAGAGGAGAGAGAGAGAGAGAGAGAGAGAGAGAGAGAGAGAGAGAGAGAGAGAGAGAGAGAGAGGAGAGAGAGGAGAGAGAGAATATCCCCATGTCCAGGGAGGCTTCCGTTGCTGGGATTGGACCCCAGACTTGGCATCTTCACTGGGCACATCCTCTGGTCTGCTCCTGTGGCTTGACTCGCCTCAGAACTCTGACCGAGTTCACAAGGCAATAAAATCCCACTAACAGCCTCTGGATATAAGCTACCACACGGGACAGCACCATCTCTCCTCGCTAGTCCCCACTCACCAGTTGCTTCTGGCCTCTCATCTGCTCTCTGCCCTTTCCCCTTCTCCCTCTTTTGGTGGGGCAGCCACAGCTTAGTCTTGGCCTTATTCCCAAAGTTAGCCAAGAGCAAGGAACCCTAGACAAAACCACTACTCTGAGCCCTAGGGAATGGGACTGTTCTAGAAGCTGGCAAGCAGACCATCCTGAGCCAAGGCCCCTCAAAAGGTAGTCAGGGGAAAGCAGGTGGCTCCCTTCCAATCACAGCTGCCCTGCTCTACCCCCACCCCCCACCCAAGGCCCTTCCTCTGCAGCCCCTGGGCTGCAGGGCTGGAGGGAGGGGCAGTGGAGATGCTCCTGCCTGTGTCTAAGGAGAGCAGAAGTAACGCACAGGTTTTGGATGGCTTCATTTTCTCCCGTCTGCCAGGTGCCTCTGAGTTCCCACAGTGAACACCTGGGTAGGGACACTTGTGCTCTTCTTCCTGCAACCTATGTCCCTGTGGTAGCTGTTCTTTAGGACATCAGTTGGCATTGTTTTGAATTGTTTTTTTAAGCAATGGAAGTTGCTGGAGGGTAAAATGGTATCTGGACCTGGCTTCTAGTAGCCTGGGCACAGGGTCAGCCCTGGGGCTGGGCAGAGTCTTGTGCTCAACACATTGGGGGATTATTCCCTAGCCACGAGAGGGCTATCTCAGGACCATTCCCGACAACAGCAACCCGTGCCCTCTCCAGTCTCCCCATTTATCTCTTTGACCAAAATGACCTTGACTTGTTCATTCTTCAGCTGTCCAGATGCCCCTGACTGGTGATCAGGGGGTGGTAACCCCACGTAGTGGGGAACTCACACCTCTGTGAAGCCGGGGACTCACCCCTGTGAAGCAGGTTCTTATGTGGCTGAGTTCAGAGCCTGCACCAGTGTCTCTGTCATCAGGATCATTCCAGTTCCCACAGGAAGAGAACGATGTGACAGCCACAGCCTCATTCTTCCCACCCTGGTGGGTTTGCAGACCAGGTCCTGCAGAGGACCCTGGGTCCCCAGCCTCCTGCCTGGAAGCCAGCTTCGGTGACCTGTTGGAATTTGTCATTCTGTGTGTGCCTGTCACCATCAGTTCAGCCCAGATGGACAGTGTGGAGACTTCCACCCAAGAGGCCTAAGCCCAGCCCCTTGAGAACTCAGTTTCCCATGCCAAACCTCTTTCCAGAAAAGCCCAAAGACTTCTTCCCTTCAGACCAATAACTGGAAGCCCTGGCCCCTCCCCTGTTGCTGTCCCTCAGAAACCAGTGGCTTACTCTCTCACCTGTCACAACCCAGAGCCTCAGCACCTTGTCAAGTCGCAGCGTGCTGTCTGAGCTTGGCTGGAGGGGCTTCCCTGGGTACCTTCTCCAGATAGGCATTTTGTGTCTCCCCAGCTGAAGTGACTGAGGCTGATCGGCAGGCCGTGTCTTGTGGGAGTTTCGTTTTCAACATCTTTGCTTGTGACCTTGCTTAACAGTTTCAGCTGGAACCAACAGACATTAGCTTGACTCAGCCAACCATGTGACAGTTCTGATGCAGAATTGCACACAGCCCTTGCTGACAAGAAAGCTTCCGGGGAGGCCAGCAGGGCCTGCCTGGTTGTGTTGACATGCAGTATTGCTCCTTGGCCCCTGTGGACCTCGGTGTTTCTAGGGCCGCCGCTTCTTTCTTTCTGTTGGCCTTGTTTGTTTGTATGGTAACATTAGCTAATTCCATTGTGTATATAAATTGTATTTTTTTTAATTTGTAAAAGTCTATTTTTATTTGAACTTTTGGAAGTTGTATGTTCTCATGGTAACTGTAACATGTCAGAATAAAATGTCTGCACCTGTCTCCTAGAGGCTTTCTCTCTGCTCTTTCAATGTTTTAATTTCATTGCCTTTCTTTCAAGTAAAGTCCGAGTGCCAGAAGGTAATCTGAGAGCAGTCTGCAGCCGGCCTTGCTCCCTTGTCCTCCTGCGTCCGCCTGTGCAATGCTGTGAACACAGGCGCGTGCCATCACACCTGCCAGAGGGGCTCTGGTGGCCTTGCGCCCCCATCGCCCAGCAGGTGTTTTCATCCCTGTCCTGCTTACCATGTCTGTCTCCTGCCATCAGAACCCTGGACCTGGTGCTGTGAGTCTTACAAGTCACCCAGTCATTGCTGTGGTTTCTCTTGTCTAAGGAATACGAAAGCCCTTCTTCCTGCAGACTCCTTGTTTGGGGACTTGCCCCATAGGCAGGATGAAGACAGCCTCAGGGCTGCCTTCCCTGTGTCTGTGCCCTGGTCCTTGCCTGTGCCTGTGCCTGAGCCTGAGCTATCCCCCAGTGGGAGGACGCCTGGCCAGCCAGGCTCCTCCTCTAAACTCAAGTTTCTCCAAATCCTAGGGGCAGTTTTTACCTTCTCATTGGTCCCTTGTATTCAGTGGCCACCCTCTGTTACAGTGAGACTTCAGAGGGCTCCTTCGATGTCCACTCCCACCTCCTAGCAACAGGCACTCGAGGCCCAGACCACAGGTTTCCCCTGACTCACGCTGTTCTTCCTCCACCTCTTGGTTTTCTGTTGCTTCTGCCCACCTCCCCCACAAGCACAGACCCTCCTGGATTTCCTTCTCCCCATTTCTGTCTAAGGTGGCCAGTCATGCAGTGCTGACAGGGAGTGCTGGGGAGTTTCCCATCCCGGAGCCCACAGTGTAGGACATAGGCACAATCACACACACAGCAAACCACATCGTAGTGGAGTTTTAAAGTGCACCTATGAAGACATTTTTATTGGGCTTGTGACTTCAAGAAAGCCGCCATGTGATTAGCCTTGAATGATAGGCTGTCAGGAGGACTGGATGGTCGGCACCCGGGCTCAGGGACCAGCGGAAATGAGCACACAGCAAGGTGAGTATGCAGGGGAAGGGGACAGCAGGAGTAAAGAGGACGTGTGGGGGCAGCAGGTGGGAAAGTAGAGCCCTTCCCTGCCATGTGCTCTGCTTAAAACAGAGCCCTGTTCATAGACAGATAAAAATACTGCAGCTAAAAAAAAAAAAAATAGCTGGGCGTGGTGGCACGCGCCTTTAATCCTAGCACTCGGGAGGCAGAGGCAGGCGGATCTTTGTGAGTTCAAGGCCAGCCTGGTCTACAGAGTGAGTTCCAGGACAGCTGGGGCTACAGGGAGACCCTGTCTGGAAAAGACCAAAAACAAAGAAAAAAAAACTACTGCAGCTCAGCAAGGCATAGTGGCTGTGAGTTGCAGGCCAGCCTTGTCCACACACTTGAGACCCTGTCTGGAAAAAATAAACAGTTCTGAGGATGGTGGTGCATGCCTTTAACCCCAGCACTTCGGAGGCATAGGCAGGTGGATCTCTGTGAGATGGAGCCCAGCCTGGTCTACATAACAAGTTCCAAGCCACTTGGGGCTACATAGTGAGACCCTGACTCAAAAACGCCTTTAATCTCAGCACTCTGGAGGCAGAGGCAGGCAGATCTCTGTGAGTTCAAAGCCAGCCTGGTCTACAGAGGGAGCTCCAGGCCAGCTGGGACTAAACGGAGACCCTGTGTCAAAAATGCCAAACAAACAAAACAACATCTGCGTCTTCCTTGGTGGCTTTCACTTCAGTACAGTGGGCAAATCCAAGCACCATAGACCTGAATTAAAGAGACCATGCCTGGGCCAAGCGTGGTGGCACATGCCTTTAATTCCAGCACTCAGGAGGCAGAGGCAGGCGGATCTCTGTGAGTTCAAGGCTAGCCTGGTCTACAGAGCGAGCTCCAGGCCAGCTGGGACTAAAAAAAAAAAGAAGACCATGCCTATATTTCAAATGCCATTGGTTCCCTGGGCTCAATCCCCAACAGAAAGATTAGATACATGATAGATGATAGATAGATAGATAGATAGATAGATAGATAGATAGATGATAGATAGATAGATAGATAGATAGATAGATAGATAGATGATAGATTGATAGACAGACCAACAGAATGATAGAGATGGGTGTGGTAGTTCACAAGGCATTGAACCTGCACCTTGCTGGCTTAGAAACCTTTCTTCCCTTGGGGCTGGAGAGATGGCCTAGCAGTTGAGAGTGCCATTCGCTCTTGCAGAGGACCCGGGTTCGATCCCCAGCACCCACATGGTGGCTGAGAACCGTCTTTGACTCCAGTTCCAGGGGAATCCGACGCCCTCTTCTGACCTCCGCGGTATTGTATGACACGGGTGCACAAACCTACATGCAGACAGTACATTCATACACATACAAGAATAAATTTAAAAAATTTAAAAAGAAACCTTTCTTCCCTTCGCCCAGCTATGAACCTCTCATGCCCACTGACCCTTGTCCAAACTGAAAATAAAATTTGCTTAGCAGCTGACCCTCAGAGCTAACAGAGAAATCTAGTTAGTGCTGGAGATTTCTGAGTGTGCCTTAAAATCACCCAAGCTGTAACCAAAGCACACAAGGGGAACAGAAATTGCACACAGTGTCAGCTGTCATCAGGAAAAGCCATCCATGAGTTTCCTTTTCATGGATGTGAGCAAACCTGGGTAAAAATTAATGCCCTTTCCATCTGCGTGGGTTTTTTTTTTTTTTTCAGTTTTTTCTGTGACTGAGGCTGGAGTGAGCGGGCAGAGTGAGGGCTGTGGCTTGAGGCCCCACAGCATCAGGAAGAGAAGAGAAAGGGGAGAAGCAACAGGAAAAGCCGGGTTGGCAAGTGGTCTTCACGCTCATAAAAGGAAAATAACCGCATGGAAGGAGTGTGAGGCCACCTGGGGAAGAAAGCACACCAAGCCGACCTTGGCTTCTGTCCGTGGTGCTGAAGTTTATTCTTTTTTTTTTTTTTCCAACTGTTTCTGAAGGGGGTGAGGATCTACCTTATGCACAGGGTGGGAGAGGCAGGAAGCCTCTCTGAACCACCATCTACATTTAGCATTGGTTGTGATAGATGAAGAGCAGCTGTGGCTCTGTAGGGTGTTGGCCACGCCTCCACGGAAGAGATGAGACCAAGCCTCGCTCACGTTGCCACAGGGCAGGGGCTTACGGTCTCTGGTGGTCTGTCGGAGGAGGCCTGGATCCCCTTTCCACCCTGGCTGTTATCTTCGATACTACAAAGAGAAAAATATATATATATATATATATTTGGCTTGATGATCTGGACTTATTATGCCAAAACACTCAACCTGACCATGGATGGACCAGCTATTTCCTACATGCCCCGCTCCAGCTCAGTGACCCTTTGAGTGCCATAAACTGACAAACAAGCCACTCATAAAAGTTAGTACATGCAGACTTGGTCCATTAAATGTCAGGATCTTCCAGTGTGGGAAGAACAAGAACTGCCATCAGCAAGGCAGAGGCAAATTGTCCCTGTATTTTAATTTCCCATGCTAGCAGCTCAGAGGGCATTGGCATTGTCCTGAGATTTGTAGGACATCCACCAAGGTGGGATAGAACTCTTAGAAGGAAAAAAAATGGCTGCATTGGTTCCCTTCTCTGCCAAAAGTGCTCCCTGGTAAGTATTCTTTGGCAAAATTCGAACCTCAACAAGATCACAGCTTCCTTCTCCCTCATCCCATCTCCTTCCCCAGCTCCTCTTACCCGGAAGCTGTTGCAACCCAGTCCACTCTGGGCTCCAATCCTGTCAATCCTGCCCCCGAAACAGCTGGACCTCCGCAGGCTCCGAGGGGCAGCGAGCAGAGCCCGCAGTTTGCTTTTCAGGAGGGCAGATCTATCCGAGGGGTCCCAGGAGCTCCGCCCAAGAGCACCTCCATCTCTCTGGGGTGGGTTGACCTCTCCCGTCCAGCGTGGCACCTCAGGAAGGGTACTTAGTGCTGCCCCCGCTTCATCACTCTGCTCACTCAGGGCTTGTGGGGGTGCCACCTCATCTTCTAATGGCATCTCCTCCAGGCGATCCAGCAAATTCTTTACAAAAGGAAAATAAATGCAGGGGAAAGGGAGGTCTCAGAGGAATGGACTCAGTATCAGAGAGACCCTGACCCCAGCCTGCGCCCTTCTTCCTGGCCCTACCTTGAAATCCACAAGGTCTGTGTTGGACACGGCATTGTAGACGGGGTTCGCCTCAATATGGCCTGGAGGCCAAAAGGTCAGGAAGAGGAGGAAGCCCATGGCGATGGAGAAGGAGCCCATGTTGGTGTGCGTTGGCCGATCTGGTATGTGTTGCCGATCTGGTATGTGTTGCCCCTCTGCTCAGTTCTCTCCGGTCTCCGTCTCTCGGATTTGTCCGTCACTGTCTCCCAGTTGCCCAGTGCCTCCCGTTTTTATAGCCCCCCAGCTCTCTGAGAACACAGCAGGGCTGGAACCCTCCCCATTCTGTCACTTGCAGCGATAAAGCACTGGAGTGAGGAGCCAGCAGAAGATGCCCTTTTAAAGTTATCAGTTCGGCAGAGCTTGTCAGCGTCCCTCCTCCTTGAGCAGCCCCAGCAGCCCCCCAGACCCTCAGCTGCAAGAGCCACATTCTTGCTGATTTGCCTCAAGAGGCCCCCACTTCAAAGGTGTGAGAAGAGCAGAAAAGAGTCCTTGGTTATCTTCCCTCCGACACGCCTCAGGATTCTTTCTCCTTGGCAACGGGACCGACGCGGGGGAGCAGAGGGTGACGGCTGGCCTGCGCCCAGCTCCCCCTGCTTGCAGCTCAGCTGTCAGGGGCTCCAAATAAGGGCGGGAGAGGAGGAAATGGCAGGCAGCTGGAAGTTGGCAGAGCTGGGGAGGGAGTGCACATGCTGGAGCTGGCTTCACACCTGATTCACTGGCCTTGTGAGTGGACCTCTGGCCACAGGCAGCCCCCCCCCATGTCCCTGTCAGCAGTCAGGTGAAAGTGAGTCAATTTTTTTTAGAGTATGAAGTCAGCCAGGAAGCCAATATGATGCAGGCCCTAAGAATTCAGCTGCAAGCAGAAACCTCAAGGGGAGTTAGTGGAGCAGCACCTCCTCAGAAGCATCTCCTTCTCTGGCTCCCAAGGTGCCCTTCCAAGGAGTGAGAGGACAGGTGTGGAGGACGTGGTCACTTTCCTGGTCTTGCTGAGACTACGAAACTGCGTGATGGTTTCTTCTTTCCCAGAGGAATGGAGAATGGAGGGAAGTGAGGGAAGCTTCATGATGTCCTCTGTGACCTCTGACACCAGGCAAGTGAGCCACAAAGTTTTCCATGCCCATGGTGTCCTCAGGAGAATGAACAGGCAGCAAGCAGTCTACCTTTAATGGGATACCTCCATACCCCAATGTTAGCATATTCAATACCTGTATATTGGGTGAAGGTTACAATAGATTGGGGGGGGCAGCTGGAGAGATGGCTCAGCAGTTAAGAGCACTGGCTGCTCTTGCAGAGGACCTGGGTTCAATTCCCAGCACCCACATGTCAGCTAACAATTGTCGGTAAGTCTAGTTCCAGGGGATCTAACACCCTTTTCTGACCTTTGCTAGTATTGCACAATAGGAGTATACTTACATACATGCAGGCAATACACCCATACAGATAAAATAAAAATAATAAATTGAAAATTAGAGCCAAGCATGGTGGTGCACGCCTTTAATCACAGAACTCGAGGGAGAGGCAAGTGGATTTCTGTAAGACTGAGGCCAGCTCAGGGTACAGGGAGACCCTGTCTCAAAAAGACCAAAATAAATAAATAAATAAACAATGGATTGAGGGGCTGAGAGGCCATCATTATCCCAAACACACACTTGTGTGTGTGTGTGTGTGTGTGCGCGCGTGTGTGCATGAACATACGCCATCCATGTAGGTCAAAGGATAACCTTGGGTGTCGGTCCTCACCATCCACTGCGCTGCGTACCCCAGGCTAGCTGGCTCAGGAGCTCCTGGAGACTCTCTTGTGTCTGCCTCAGGAGCTACCACGTCTGTACTTATGTGGGTTCTGTGGACTCGAACTCAAGTCCTCAGGCTTGTACTGAAGCCGTCTCCTCAGCCCATTTTGGGTTTTGCTTTTTTGAGAGTGTCTCCCTGTAGCCTCAGCTGGCCCAGAACTCACTAAGTAGACCAGGCTGGATCTCTCAGAGATCTGCCTGCCTGTGCCTCCCAAGTGCCCGGATTAAAGACGAGTACCACCACACCTGGCTTTACCTTATTTTTAAGATGGTTATCTCTACTGAACCTGGAGCTCATCAAATTGACTAACAAGTACCAGGGATCCTCCTGTCTCTACCTCCCATGCTGGTTAGGCATGCCACTGCACCCTGCTGTCATGTGGGTGCTGGGATCTGCACTTGGGTCCCCATGCCTACATGGCAAGCACTTTACCACCCAGGCATGAGGACTAAGCCATCTCCCTGCCCCTACTCCAACATACTTTGGAACCTTATTTGCCCATCTATAAAGTGAGGAAAATGTGCAAATATGCTTAGAGACGTGGTCTTAGCAACGCAAAGACCACGGGGATGCCCGTGTTCCAGCAGGCTGCGCTATGACAGCGGGGTGAGGACACCCGGACTAATCACTCCAAAGTACTGGCACTGTGGTGAAATGTGTGGATGGACTCACTTTGACCTCCCTGCAGGAGATGGGCACTGTCATTCCCATATACAGAAGGACAGAACAGACCCCAGCTCAGGAGTGGCAGAGATAGGACTAGACTCCAGGCCTGAGGCAAATATCCCCATCCCTAACTCATCTCACGTTCTGGCCCTTGTAGGTGTATTTCTCAATCCAGCACACACGCTCTGCCTCTGAGCCCCTGAGTGGCTCCCTCACCTTTCCTGCCCCTCGGCTGTAACTTGGAGCCCCTGACCATCTACACATTCTCTCCTTTCTGACCTTCTCAAGAAAAGCAGATCTCCAGGACCATGTCCACAATGTGTTCCAGTTTACCCCCCAGGGAAGCCAGCATGCATGTGTTGAGAGGCTGTTGTCTGCCGTGCTGACCCTGTGTGATGGGTGGTGGAGAAATTGTCATGTAGACACAGTGGCCAGAGGTCACAAGAGGCATCTGATCATGTATGCTAAGACAGAAGAGAAAAGGGGCCCCTTGAGAAAGCTTGGAGATAGAGGCAACCATTTTGGATTGACCAAACTCTACTTGAAATGTGAAGTTGGTGCAAGACTAAGTTGGAGCTCTGGGACAAACTGGTTCACCTCCTGATGTGTCCCTGCAATGAACGTACTGCTTAATTGCCCTGCTGTGGGGTTATTAGTAAAGAGATTCAGCACGGGCAGCATGGAGAACTCGGGCTCCTTGCTGTGTGTGTCACGTGGCCTATCTCCTGGAGATGGCCTTTGAGGCAGGCGAAGACTTCCGGAAAGGCCTTGGCAGGTGGCCACCCAAGCCTGCTGCTGCTGCTGCTGTGTTCTTAGCTGCATCTGAAGTCCTCGGGTGGCCCGAGGAGAGCAGAAGTCCTTCCCGGGGCTCCAGGAAAGGAATTTCAGGGTTCATCCACTTCCCTTGGTTAAATCCTATTTTCCAAAGTGAAACTGGATAAGTGTCATCTGTTGAGTTTCTTCTATGATCTAGGGATAGAGAAAAAGAAGGAATACTCTGCTGTGGTGGTTTGAAGGTTTTATAGGACCCTATTGCCTGCTCATTCCAAGTCCCAGTGCAGCCTTTGATGTGAGCTTCAAATGGAAAGCAGCTGACACAGGTTTCTTTTCTTGTATATATTGTCCTGCCCCAGTTTGGAGTGTAAAGGGATGGGCTGATATTTCATGGAGTGCTGAGAAGCCAGGCAGCCTTAGCCTTAGGAGTGAGAGGAAGAAAATCAAGAAGCAAAACAGGGCTTAGAGATGGCTCAGTGGGTCAGAACCCTTACTGTGCAAGCACAAGGATATGAGTTCAAATCCTCAACACCCATGTAAAAAGCCTGGCATGGCCACATGCACCTTTTTTTTGTTTTTTTTTAGTTTTTATTTTATTTATTTATTTATGTGCATGAATGTACTGCCTGCATGCAGGTCTGTGCACCCGTGTCCTGCAATGCCGCGGAGGTCAGAAGAGGGCGTCGGATTCCCCTGGAATTGGAGTTCTCCTGGAATTGGAGTTTCAGACAGCCCTCGGCCGCCAGGCCACATGCACCTTTAACCCGGAGCCGTGGGGGATAGAGATAGGAAGATCACCCGGGCTCGTGTGAGCTGAGAAACAGTGAGTTCCAGGCTCAGTGAGAGACCCTGCCTCAAAGGAGTGAGCGAGATCGTGGCAGAGCAGGGTACTTTAATGACCTCCTCTGGCCTGTGTCTGCCTGGCAGTGTGCGCCACACACACACACACACACACACACACACACACACACACACACAATTAAATTCAGATCTTAGATCGAAGTTCCTCTGCTCTCGCTGCAGGAGAGAAATCTTCGTGAGGTGGAATGAAACTTGTCAATGGGGCAGAACACAGAATCTGTCCTATTTCTAGTCTGGAATTTGGTTTTGCAACTCTCCTGGGAACCCCATGCACTCCTCTGGGAGACCTGGAGTTCTCATAACGCCACGTGCCTTTGGGAATGTCAGGACAGTAGTACAATCTCGGAGGGAGGAACTGGCAGAACACTGGCATGTTTAGGGATGACTATTTCCTGAATGGAAAACAGTGTTTTCACTGTGCACGGTGGCACATGCCTGTAATACCAGGACTCTGAGACTGAGGCAGAAGGATACGATGGTCAAGTCCTTCATCAGCTATGTAGCAAGTTCAAGGCCCACCCAGGCTACATGAGACCTTGTCTCCAAAACCCAAAAAACAGGGCCAGGGAAATGTCAGTCACTAAAAAGGCCTACCACACAAACACAAGGACCTGAGTTTGGGACCCTAGCACCCATATAAAAGCCAGTGAGCTCCAGGTTCATTGAGAGACTCTGCCTCAAAATATAAGGTACATTCCAGCAGAGGATTACATCAGCACAGTTCCAGGAGACAGATGGTTCCAAGAGAAATCTGAGGGAACAGTGTCCTCCTTGTTAGGATCCACTACTAAAAACCAAAAAATTAAAAAAATAAAAAAAAAAAAAAAGTACCATAGTGGAAGATGTGGCAGACACCATTATAGGCAGAGGCAGGCAGGCAGGTCTCTGAGTTTGAAGCTGGCCTGGTCTACATAGCAAGTTTCAGGGCAGCCAAGGCTGCATAGTGAGACCCTGTCTCAAAAAGGAAACAAAACAAGCACACAAATAAGAAGATAGAGCCAGGGAGGTGGCCCAGTGGGTAAAAAAAAGCTTTCCACAGGAGCCTGATGACCCGAGTCCAATCCTCAGAATCCACATAAAGGTGGAAGGAGGGACCTCTACTGGACCAACACGGCCTAATGCCTTCTCCCTGCCACACGCACACACATGCACACACACACACACACACGTGCGCACACCACACACATACACACACGCACACACACACATTCACACACACACACATACACACACGCACACACACATTCACACCTTACTTTGAGACAGGATCTCACTATGTAGTCCTCGCTAGGTAGAACTCAGTATTTAAATCAGGCTGGCCTCAAACTCGGGAAGACCCACTTGCCTCTGTCTCCTGAGTGCTGGCATTAAAGGTGTGTGCTACCATGCCCAGCTACAGCGGTAATTTTTTTTTTTTGCAGGAGGTAAAAGATCAAATGGGAACTGTATAAGTCATTGAAAGAATCTGACAGCCACTGTATAGGATGAAATAAATCGATGCTGCTGAAGATTATAAACACTGTAGTGCAGATGGGTAAAAGCAACACTGACCAAACAATATTTGTAACTATCCTCCAGCCCAAAACACGCCAGAGGATGTCCCGTGACCCGCCGATGCAGGGCCCACTCGTAACCATGGCCATGGAGATGGCGGTCCTGGTTCTCCAGAGTCTGGGGGACAAAGTACAGCGGTAATTTTTAAAATTTTTTATTTATTTATTTTATGTGTATGAATGTACTGTCTGCATGTAGGTCTGTGCACCCGTGTTGTGCAATGCCACGGAGGTCAGAAGAGGGTGTTGGATTCCCCTGGAACTGGAGTTAAAGATGATTATCAGCCGCCATGTGGGTGCTGGGGATCGAACCTGGGTCCTCTGCAAGAGCAGTTGGCACTCTTAACCGCTAGGCCATCTCTCCAGCCCCCTATAGCAGTAATTTTTTTTTAAAAAGTCATAAGATGGGGGGACTGAAGAGATGGCTCAATGGTTAAGAGCACTGACTGATCTTGCTCAGGGCCCAGGTTGGATTCCCAGCACCCACATGGCAGCTAACAGCCATCAGTAACTCCAGTTCTAGGGGATCCCATGCCCTCTTCTGACTTCCATGGGCATTGCACAACATGGGTGCACTTACATACAAGGAGGCAATACACTCATACACATAAAATAAAAATAATAAATAATGCCATGCATGGTGGTGCACGGTTTTAATCCCAGCACTTGGGAGGCAGAGGCAGGTGGATCACTGTGAGTTCAAGGCCAGCCTGGTCTACATAGCGAGCTCCAGGACAGCTGGGACTACAGGGAGACCCTTTAGTTCCAGCACTCAGGAGGCAGAACAGGTAGATCACTGTGAGCTCAAAGCCAGCCTGCTCTACATAGTGAGTTCCAGGCCAGTTAGAGGTACAGGGAGACCCTGTCTAAAAATCTAAAAATTAAAAATAAATAAAAAAAATTAAAAAGAAAGAAGTAAGGAATCAGAAAGAAAGGGGGGAAAGAAAAGAGAAGAAGAACCGGGTTACGTCTTTGGCAGCATATTTAGGCCTCTGGAAGTTGACAGTGGTGACAGATTCCCAAGGCAAGAGTTGACTTGAGAAAGCCTTATGGGGGAAGCAGAAGTGAGGCACAAGTGAGACTGCTGCTTCACCGACATGTTAACACGTTCCTCAGTCCAGTTACAAGGCCACGCACTGTACTGTCTGTGTAGTGGTCTCTATGGGTCAGGGGTCTGCCTCTGTGCTGTCTCTGCCCCAGGCCACTCATGGGCTGCAATGAATGCAACTGAGATACTGACTCAGGCTGCTGTCACTACAAACTTGCAGGGGAGTCTCTTCTGACCTTCTTTCCTGTGGCCTTCGGAAGCCTTGAGGCCTTGCCGTCTACCTACCGGCACAGCCTGTGGATGTCAGCTCCTTGTCACCTGGCCTCTCCATAGAGGGGTGGGAAAGGAGGGGTCATGGACACCATGGCCTCTGTGTTACTGAACTGCAGACTTAACATCTGTCCCTTTGTGGTCCTTGTTCACGATTGAAGGGAAGGGAAGCTACATAAAGGCCTGGATACCAGGAGGTGAGGGAGCCTGGTGAGGGGGGAGGGGTGTGTACCTCACAGGTAGAAGGATAGCATGTGGCTGGCCGGCCACAGTCTGGTAAAAGCTCTTTAGTGGTTGAGTCGACATGCTGGGCATCTCCTGAGTGCACAGAGCATGACCCCTTGGAGGAGTCCCCTTAGAGAGCACAGGAGGCTATTGTCGCCTTGGCTTCCTCAGGCTGGGCTGATAGAGCATCGCAGACCATTAGAGTGAAAACCAGGGAAATCTCATCTCGGTTCTGTTGGCTGGAGGTCAGAAATGAATGTGTTGGCGGGGCCCTGACTACACTGGAGCCTGGAGAAGTTTCCTGGCCTGTTCTTGCTGCTAGGGGCTGGGCTGCTGGTTGTCCTTGGCTTGTGACTACATTGCTCCAGCCTCCGTCTCCTCTGTCATCTACCCTTTGTGCCTCTCCTCCACTTCTACAATGATGTCAGTCATACTGTTGCCTTTGTGTGTGTGTGTGTGTGTGTGTGTGTGTGTGTGTGTGTATTGGAGAACAAGGTCTCGTGTAGCCTAGGCTAGCCTCCAAGCTCACTATGTAGCTGAGAAGACTCTGAACTTTTGTTCCCACTTCCACTTCCCCCATCCTAGGATCAGAGGCGTGTGCCATCATGATCCATTTATTCAGTGCTGGAGATCAAACCCAGGGCTTCCTGTATGTTAGGCAAGGATTCTATTAACTGAGCTACATTCCCAGCCAGACACCAGTCATACTGTATTGGGAGCCGACCACATATCAGTAAGACCTCAATTTTATTAATTACATCTACAGTGACCTCATTTCCAAATATGGTCACAATCCTAAGCTTTAGGTGGTAAGCTGTCCACATGTCTTTGTGGGGCATAACTCACCATCATGGTCCTTCCCGTCCTTGATATTATTATTATTATTAATTACATCTACAGTGACCTCATTTCCAAATATGGTCACAATCCTAAGCTTTAGGTGGAAAGCTGTCCACATGTCTTTGTGGGGCATAACTCACCATCACAGTCCTTCCTGTCCTTGATATCTCACTGGCCAAAGTCTCATGCACACCCATGACATGGTACCTGGGCTGTCACCCAGGCCTGCTGGATGTGGTCCTCCTGTGAACTGACTTGGCAGTCTCTTGCCAGGCAGGGCTGCTGGTGGAAGTGTTTTGGTGTATGGAGTGCAGTAGCAACCCTGACTACCATTTCGAGCCTCTGTGTTTGCTGGAAAGCCAGGGGTGTGTGCGGCAGATCAGGGAGGAGTAGCTCCCACACCACTCAGCGACCTACACTGATTTTTTAGAAAATACTTTCTGAATGACTGAATCCACGTGTTTGCACTCTTTGATTCCTCTATCTACCCAGCCCCCACCCCATATAGACCCAAGTGCCCTCCCCTGCATCTTGCCTTCTTGGGAGCTTCCAAGAGGGGAGAAGTCACCCACTGGTTGGAGTATGATAGGTTTTGGGGTTTTTTTTTTGTTTTGTTTTGTTTTTTACTTTTTGAGATAGGGTCTCCCTTTAGCCCCAGCTGGCCTGGAGCTCACTATGTAGACCAGGCTGGCCTTGAACTCCCAGAGATCCACCTGACTCTGGCTCCCAAGTGCTAGGATTAAAGGCATGTGTCTCCTCGCCTGGCTTAAAGACAGTTCTTAGCTGCCATGTGGGTACTGCGCAAGAGCAGTCGGCAGTCTTAACTGCTGAGCCATCTCTCCAGCCCTTGGAGAGTGATATCTTTTAATCTTTCCCCTGATACCCAAAGACCCAGATGAGGGTATCTGGAGTGAGCAGGCCAGGTGGTAACTGGTGCAGTTAAGTTGCTTTTCGGAGCTGGGGGGTGGGGGTGGGGTTCCTGAACCAGAAGCTAAAGATCCTGGGAAGTAGGAAGGAAGGAGCTGGTAGGGGTGGTGCTTGCTTGGGTGGTCCAGCCGGGAGGGTTCCCAGGGCTACCTCATCAGGGTGGGGTACTGGCAGTTGGATTAATCACTTGGATGTCTCTTAGTTTCCATTTTCCTAAACATGAGATGAATTCAAACACAAGTGGTTTGTTTTGGAGACAATCACAGGAAATGTCTACAAGAGAGGAGCGCTATGACTCAGTAGAAAGTAGGAAAAGATGGCTCGGCAGTTACCAGCACTGGCTGCTTTTCCATAGGACTCGGGTTTGATTCCCAGCACCCACATGGCAGCTAACAACTGTCTGTAACTCCAGATCCAGGGACTCTGACACCCTCCTCTGACCTCTGCAGGCATTGTGCTTTGATACATGCAGACAAAACACTCATGCACATATAACTGAAATAGTTTTTTTTTTTTTTTAAAAAAAAGAAGCCAATAGGCCGGGCGTGGTGGCACACGCCTTTAATCCTAGCACTTGGGAGGCAGAGGCAGGCGGATCTTTGTGTGTTCAAGGCCAGCCTGGTCTACAGAGCAAATTCCAGGCCACCTGGGGTTACAGAGAGACCCAGTCTCAAAAAGACCCCCCCCCCAAAAAGAAGCCAAGTATGGTGGCACACACCTTTAAACCCAGCACTCAGGAGGCAGAGGCAGGTGGATCTCAGTGAGTTCAAGACCAGCCTGGTCTACAGAGTGAGTTCCTGGAGCCAAGTCAGAAGGGTCTTCCCGAGGTTGCCTGAGCTCGGCTCCTGGTGGATATCTCTTCCCTGAAGCTCTCGCTGTTGCTGGGGAGCCTAGTTTGCTGTGAACTCCAGAGGTATCCTCCAGCAAAAGCACAGGGCTGAGCCGGGCGTGGCGGCACATGCCTTTAATCCTAGCACTTGGGAGGCAGAGGCAGGCGGATCTTTGAGAGTTCAAGGCCAGCCTGGTCTACAGAGTGAGTTCCAGGACAGCTGGGGCTACAGGGAGACCCTGTTTCAAAAAGACCAAGAGGCTGGCAGTGTCAGGAACAGAAGAGCTAGAGCCATTGTCCAAGACTGCATAGAGTTCTGGTGTGGGAGAGTGGACATTCAGATGTGTGGGGCAGTTGATCATTCAATGGATAGAATGGGACTGATTTTACCTCCAATTATTTTTTTTTATTTATTATTTGCATGTGCTAATATGTATATGTGTGTGCGTGTGTGTACCACTTTAAACACATGTATATGTGTGTGTGTGTGTGTGTGTGTGTGTGTGTGTGTATAGAAGTTACAGGTCCAGTGAGGAATTAGAGATGGCTGAGAAACAGCTTAAAAAGTGTTCAACATAGCTAATAATTAAGGAAATTCAAATTAAAACACTTTAAGATATCATCTCACTCCAATAAGGCTGGCTAGGAACAAGAAAACAAATGATACTAAGTGCTAGAGAGGTTGTGGGGAAAGGGAAACACTCATCCACTGCTGGTAGGAATGTAAACTCATACAGCCACTATGGAAAGCAGTGTGGAGAACCCTTGGAAGACTGGGAATGAGCTTGCCTCCTGACCCAGCCATACCACTCCTGGGTATGTACCCACAAGACTCATCTTACTGCAGAGAGACATGCACAGCCATGTTTATTGCAGCTCTCTTCACAATAGCAAAGAGCTGGAACCAACCCAAGTGCCCCTCAACTGACGAGTGGATAGAGAAAATGTGTTTCATCTACATAATGGAGTTCTATATAGAAGTAAAGAAAGAGGACATCATGAACTTTGCAGGTAAATGGATGGAGCTAGAGGATGTCATGCTAAGTGAAGTTACATAGTCCCAGAAAAACAAATGATGAATGGTATCCCTCATCTGTGGATGCTAGCACCAATTACCTAATTGTATGAATTGTATGGCAAACTGAGCAACGTTAATGTGATCTGAAAACCACTGTGCTCTTATATTGTGAATTGCTTAAATAAATAAATTAAAAAAAAAAGAAGCCAGAGGTCGATGTTTGATGCCTTCCTCAATTGTGCTCCACCTTAATTTTTTTTTTGAGATAGAGTCTCCCTGTAGCCCAGGCTGGCCTTGAACTCACAGAGATTTGCCTGCTTTTGCCTCCAGAGTGCTGGGACTAAAGGTGTGCACCACCACGCTTATCTCTCCACTTTAATTTTTGAGACAGATTCTCTCATTGAACCTAGAGCTTGCTGATCCATCTGGGCTGGCTGGTCAGTGAGCCGCAGAGACAGAGCCCGCTGTCTCTGCCCCCCTGGGCTGGGATCTCAGAAGCATGCTGCTGTCCCCGGCTTTTACGTAGTTGCTAAGGATCCAAACTCACGTTCTCATGTCTGCCTGGCAAGCACTTTGCTGCCAAGCCATGTCTCTGGCCTCTCTACTCTGACTTATGTAAAAAAAATTTTTTTATTTAGTGTTATTGAGGGAATGGGGTTGTCTTAGAGACTAAATCCATGTAAGGTGAGTATTCTCCCATGGAGCCTCATCCCAGCTGGGATGCTGGTTTCCAAGGGCATCCATGGGCAGTGTCCATCTTCTGTCACCACCCTCACGGGAGCTCAGGGAGATGCCCTTCTTCTGGGAGCAGCTTCCTACTCACTACTTAGCCCCAGCAGTCATACCTGACCACTGTGTAAGCACTCTGAGTTCTTCTTTCCAGGGTCTTTGCTTGGGCAAAAGACCCAAGCACTGGGTGTAGCATGGACTCTGAGCCCCACCAACTGACTCCTGTTTACAGACAAGCCAGACTCACCTGCAAAAGTTCTTATGTTCCAATTGTGTTTGGAGAGTGACCACTCTCCACTGAGCAGAATAGCAGGCCACCAGAAGGCTGTGGCCCACATGGGATTCAATATAATGTCTGAGGGTAGGGCATTGGTCCCACCAGCAAGCTAGGTCCCTGGCTTGGGAAAGACCACTCTGAGCAGTAGTTAGAGCTGGGCTTTGATGCTTACTAACTTCATGACCCAGAGAAAATGGCACAGTATGCATGGTTTACCTGCTCGGCCAAGAGCTGTGAGGACTGTCGCAGCTGATGAAACTGTGCCGGCCACGTTAACAAGGCCACGTTAACAAGGCCTTGATCCACACCGACTCTTCTAGCTTCTACTTATCTTCCCTGTGTCCAGAAACATTAGACAAAGATGATCCACTGCTTCTTAGAAAATAAACTGCTCTAGCCGGGCGTGGTGGTGCATGCCTTTAATCCTAGCACTTGGGAGGCAGAGACAGGCGGATCTTTGTGAGTTCAAGGCCAGCCTGGTCTACAAGGTGAGTTCCAGGACAGCTGGGGCTACAGGGAGACCCTGTCTCGAAAAGACCAAAAAAAAAAAGAAACTGCATTATTTGGAAACCATATGTCTTCCTGGAGAATTTGGGTTGTTAGTAAATAAAAACACACAATAATTCCATTGGTGGCTTTTCTTATTGCTGTCACAAANCTGGAGGGATGGCCTAGCGGTTAAGAGCAGAGGACCCGGGTTCGATCCCCAGCACCCACATGGCGGCTGAGAACCGTCTGTAACTCCAATTCCAGGAGAACTCCAGTTCCAGGGGAATCTGAGACCCTCTTCTGACCTCCAAGGCATTGTACGACATGGGTGCACAGACCTACATGCAGACAGTACATTTATACACATAAAAAATAAATAAAAATAATTTTAAAAAAATCCTAATTGATCTCATTAGATATCCACAGTGAATACAAACTCGGTCAACATGAGAAATCACACAGAGCTGCCTGTCCTACTCCTACTCAGTCCTCAGTCCGAGAAACATGGGGCACCTATCCAAAAGACCAAGGGTTCTGCTTAAGGCCCGTCACACAAGGCTCAGAGGTCAGGTGCTGCAAGGCACGGCAGCCACTCACATCACAGGATGCACCATCTTTTCTGAGTCTCAGTTTTCTCGCCCAGAAAAGTGGGGTGACGATGATCATGACAATACTGGCCTTGAGGACTTTGGCCTCTTGGCTAAGTTCAGATCATAAGTGGCATCCAAAGGGCAGTTTCGGAACACAGGATACAGATATGGGACTCATCTGAAAAGATGGCCCTGGGGCCAGTGAGACGGGTCAGTGAGTAAAGGTGCTGGCCTTGAAGACGGATGATCTGAGCCTCACCCCAGGAGTCCACATGAGAGAAGTAAAGGTGCTGGCCTTGAAGACAAATGATCTGAGCCTGACCCTGGGAGCCCACATGAGACAAGGAGAAATTCCCTGAGTTTGGTCTGGGATCCACATGGTAAAAGCAGAAAATTGATTCTCAGAAGTTCCTCTGGCTTTCACACCCCATTCCTTGGCACACTCACTCCCATAAAAGAATAACGTAATTTTACAAAAAGAAGAGATGGCAGTGCCTCTAACAGTGTTTCCTGCTGATTAAGACTACATGTTTAGGCTGGACATGGTGGTGCACACCTTTAATCCCAGCACTTGGGAGTTTGAGGCAGCTACATATTTAAGAGTTCAAGGCCAGCCTGGTCTATATAAGTGAGTTCCAGGACAGCTGGGCTACAGGGAGACCCTGTCTTGAAAAGACCAAAAACAACAACAACAACAAAAAAAAAAACTACATGTTAGGATTTTTTTGGGGAAGGGGGAGGGGTGATATTGAGACAGGGTCTCAAAAAGCTCAGATTAGCCTCAAACTGTGTATGTTGCCTAGAATGACCTTGAACTCCTCGTCCTCCCACCCTCACCTCCCAAGTGCTGGAATGGCAGTCTTATTCCACCATGCCGCCACCACAACCCGAATCTCACACCAGGATTCTGAGAGTCGTCTCCTCTCTGTAGGGTGAAGAAGAAATGACAAAGCGGCCCCAGGTAAGGAGCCCTCAAAAGGCTGGGCCCGCCGGGCCCCTGAAACCTTCTGGTCTGAGGCTTTTGAAGGCTGTTTTCTCAGATAAAATCATTAGGAATTAGAGGCTTGGAGCTGAGATTTGAGGAAGACTAGAGGGCTCACATCAGGAATGCAGTGAGGTGGTGTCACATATAAGCGTGCGCACAAGCAAGTGCGCGCGCGTGCGCGCGCACACACACACACAGACACTAGCTGGCCTCTCTGACATCTTTGCCAGACTTTCTAGAAACAATAATGACCAGAGAGAGTGCTCGAGGATGGGATTCCAGGCAGAAGAGCTGAGCGAAGGCTGTGGTACCCACCCTCCCATTGTGCTGTTCCCAGGAAGAAAGTACAGCTTTGCAAACCAGTTTCCACAAAGCGTTTTGAGTGCTTGAGGTGTAACTGACATCTCAAAGCATTAAAAACCTGGAGAGAAAGGAAGGGCTCACCACCTCAGTGGTCCAGCCCTTGAGCTGTGTTCCTAGCCCACCATCAAGGTGACTTGGGACCTTGCAGAAAACACATTGTGGGGTTTGTTTCTTTTTGTTTTGAAATGCGAGCTTGTTTTAAAGACCAAAGACAAATTAATTTCAAAAGCAAGAATTGTATGATTAGTTTATTTCACCATGGAGAGTTTGTGCTCAAAGGTAACAAATCACCTTGTAGAAAACAACCCAGTAAAATAAATAAATAAATAGGATCATTTCAAAAAAAATAAATAAATAGGATCATTTCAAAAGCAGAGATCATGGGATTAGAGACAGCCTTCAGTGGAGTCAAAAGCAGGTGTCTGCTGTCACAATGACTTCCTAATGCTTCCTCAGCACTGTGGGGAGAAAAGATGGACATGATAATGGCCTTGGGAGAGAAATTGAAGCAGAAGCTGAACTTCCCTCACCACATGCCACCCCTACCCCCAGTCCTCAAATGATCTGGATGTTTGAGGCTCTGGAAAAAATCCATCTCACTGAGCCTCACTTTCCTCTGTAAATTGAGGTTATCCTGGTAATCCTCCTCTTTGTCTTTGAGGATACAATTTGGGGAAATGGGGACAACAATCTTAGGACAAGAAGGGGCTGCACGCCACAGGCAGCCTCCACCCAGGGAGATTCCGCCCCTCTGATTAAGAGTCAGAAAGTAGGTGGAGGATAAGTGGGGACCTGTGGGCATGTAATGAATGTCCCCACTTGATATTTCTTAACAGATCCCCTTGGTCCTAAAGACACAGACAGCAAGCCCAGAGGCCTCTAATGGTGGCATAGATGGGAACAGGGGCTGGGTGGCTGGGTGTGCAGCTTTAGAGGTGTGGCAAGGTGGGAGCTTACCATTGCAGCCCAGGCCGCTGAAGGAGCCTATTCTATCCAACTTTCCCCCGAAGCAGCCTAAGTTCCGCATGGTCTTGGGGTTGCTTGGTCTCTGCAGGGCCCCAACTTGGGTCTTACGGACACCCTTTGGTGCTGGGGCTGCTGTCTTAGTCTCCTGAGCGACCGTGGGGTCTTGAATCTGCTGGAGCCGCTCCTGGACTCTCTCCTCTGCCTGTGTCACCACCATCTTGTCGCTCTGTTGATCCAGCAGCTTCTGCAGTGACTAGGGAAGCCTGGGCCTCAGGAATATGTCCCTGGCTCCCCAAGCCCCATGATGCCCATTGATTACCCAGTCTTGCTGCTTTTGAAGTATGTCCTTGCTAATTCCCAAGGGACATGGGCCCTTTCCATAGCTGTTGCCCAAATCCTTCAGGTAGACCATACTTGTCTGGGTGGACCCTCAGTGCTCACCTGGTTCGCCTGCATCGAAGTGTGTTCTGAAGCCTGGATGGGGGTACTCAAAGGATGGCAATAACCTCCCAGTGGTGACAGGTACAAGAAAAGAAGGAGCACAGTCAGGCGGGACAATGCAGTCTGGAGCTCCATGTCACAGGTTCACGGGTCAGCCTGCTGCTGCTGCTGCTGCTGCTGCTGCTGTTACCGAGGCTGCTACCTTGTGGTGCTCTCTCCCACCTTTTGAAGCAACTTACAGTTCTGACGTCTTGGGAAACCAATACCTCTGCCTTTTATCCTAGAGCTGGTGTCCTGCCAGCCCTTCTCCTAGAGGGGGAGAGGGTTATCTGTGATTTATCAGCCACATTCCGGCCGGCTGAGCTCAGGGCCTGAGAATTCACTCCTCCATGCCTGTGAGGAATACTCGTGGTGGGGCGGAGGCTGGGGAGTGCAGGCCCTGTATAGAAATATGGGCTGGCCCAGGGCGGGAGTGTGTGGGGGACACAAATACATCTGTTTCTTGCTCCCTCGTGCAAAAAATCTGGGGGCCTTAACATCCAACCACACCCCTACTGGAAATGGCAGGGAGAACCCCAGCTTTCCCAGCCGCTCCTTAAGTGTGGGGTGTATGGGGTGAGTCATCGAGAGCAGCCCCAGCAACGCTCACCAGCAGTCTCCCTGGAGAGTTTCCTTAGAACCGGCCACCCAGTCCTCGCTGGTGCTCTGCTCGCTGTCCGTGGTGCTGATATCCCGGAGTGAATTTTGCACAAACTTTCAAGCTCTCTCTCCAACAGATTTCTAGACCAGAAAGATATGTGGGGGATGGTTCACACACCACTCTGGTACCCCTCCCATTCTCTTACAATATCCCCCTCCCAAGCTTGTGAACCTTTCAGCACGGGGATGTTAACTCTCCAGTGTCAACTGATTAAAAGGCCCGGTATGCCAAGGAGCTTCTGGAATGTAGACCCTTTGTCCACCCGTTTATGAGGAGAGCTGATTTGGATGGAATTTTGAGAGCCTGGCTCAGAGATGAGGTCACACAGGGATGCCCTCTCAGGCATCTCCAGGTGCCAATGTCTCCCCCTCCCCCCCAACCAAGCCAAACTTTTTCATCAAAAAGGGTGCCTGAACATTAGCAATGTGACCCTTCTTCATCCCCAATGCCACCTCATCGAATCAAGTAACTTTCCGTTAGCACATCCATCTGACCATCAGAAATGAGACTCTAGGGAGAAGAAGGCTGGGGAAAGACACCTCCCA
Source organism: Rhizomys pruinosus (assembly GCA_009823505.1). Classification (NCBI taxonomy): domain Eukaryota; kingdom Metazoa; phylum Chordata; class Mammalia; order Rodentia; family Spalacidae; genus Rhizomys; species Rhizomys pruinosus. Next base: position 472,006 of record VZQC01000038.1, read on the forward strand.
AGGGTGCATCATCAGTATCACAATGCCAGAGAATCTGTGTTAGCAAGCGTTAATGTGGTTGTTCTAATTTGCTTTCTTTTGCTGTGGTAAGCACCATGACCAAAAGTAATTTGAAAAGGGAAGGATTTATTTATTCTTCCTTTTTTTTTTTTTTGAGACAAGGTCTCTCTACAGCCCCAGCTGGCCTGGAACTCACTATGTAGACCATTCTGGGCTTGAACTCACAGAGATCCACTTGCCTCTGCCTCCCAAGTGCTGGGATTAAAGGTGTGCACTGCCACTACATCCAGCTTGGAATTATTTATTCTTATAGGTTAAAGTCCATCATTGGGGCTGGAGAGATGGGTGAGCAGTTAAGAGTGCTGACTGCTCTTGGAGAGGACCCAGGTTCGATTCCCAGCACCCACATTGCAGCTAAGAACTACCTTTAAGCCAGGTGTGGTGGCACACACTTTTAATCTCAGCACTCGGGAGGCAGAGGCAGGAAGATCTCTGTAAATTCAAGGCCGGCCTGNTCCAGAAAGACTACTCATCCCTACAGATTCATCCTGGGACAATTCAGATCCTCTACTGCAGGATGGACCATGTTCTCTCATTACCCGAGGTCTCTACCTTGGAACCCTTTCCCTGTGTAATCATCAGTACTCACCTCTTCTGGAAGCCCTTTGTTATCCCTCTCTCAGACTGGATGGCATACTTTTGTACTCTGGTGCTTGCTTTGACATGGTCTGTGATAGGACTTACCACTATTTACCCATTTAGTCATCTAGTTACTCAAATGTCTCTACCATTACACTGAGTTTCTTGAAGTTGGGGATCTAGTCACACATAAGTGTAAACTGTTGGCATTTTTTGCCATACCTAATGCTTAGCATACTGTTGGGTACACAGATGTCTACCTACTTGGGTTCTACTGAATGAACACAATGAACAGACATTTTTCAAATAGAAAAGATAAGTGTAGACCATTTTACAAACTAGAAAATGCATAAAGGAACTAAATTTGCTGTTACCAAACTCTGGGGTTACTTTCTGCTTTTTTTTTTTGGTCTTTTCGAGACAGGGTCTCCCTATAGCACCAACTGTCCTGGAACTCACTCTGTAGACCAGGCTGGCCTTGAACTCACAAAGATCCACCTGCCTATGCCTCCCAAGTGCTAGGATTAAAGGCGTGTGCCACCATGCCTGGCAAGATACCTGCTCTTAAAGGTTTCAGAATGAAGGGGAGGCCCTGCACTTTGAGGAAGTAGGGTTGGTGAGCAAGTGGCCTAGGCTGTGAGACAGAGCTGGGGAGGAGAGACTATGTGATAGGGGTTACTGTCTAGATCAAAGAGTGGTAGCCGGGCGTGGTGGTGCACGCCTTTAATCCTAGCACTCAGGAGGCAGAGGCAGGTGGATCTTTGTGAGTTCAAGGCCAGCCTGGTCTACAGAGTGAGCTCCAGGTTCAGCTGGGGCTACAGGGAGACCCTGTCTCGAAAAGACAAAAAAAAATTAATTAATAAATAGATCAAAGAGTGGGCCTCAGTGAATGTGTGACTGCAGTCAGGCGCCTTCAACCCCAGGCAACAAACCTGCTCACCACAGCAGCTGGAGGGTCTGACTTCTAACGTGTTAGGCTTTTTCCTTCTGGAGATTTTTGTCTCTGCCTTGCTGTGAACTCTGCTCCTCTCTACTTCTTCTCGAGATTTCCTCATCTTTCCTTCCTCTTCCTTCCCTCCTCTCTCCTCTCTCTCTCTCTCTCTCTCTCTCTCTCTCTCTCTCTCTCTCGACAAGGCCTCACGTACAGCCGAGGATGATCGTGAACTCCTGATCCTCCTGCCTCCACCTCCCAAGTGCTGGGATGACAGGTGTGTGCAACCAAACGGTTTAATGTTATGCTGGGGCTCGAACCCGAAGCCTTGTGTATCCAAGGCAAGCATTCTAGCAACTGAGCTACACCTCCACCCTGAGTTTTGATTTTTTGTTTTCTTTTTCAGTGCTGAGGGTCAAATACAGGCCCTCACACATGCTACACAAGGAACTACTGCTCCAGCCCATCCACTGAGTCTCCAGCTGCTCCTCCAGATGCCCCTACGCATGGACATACAGTAGCAGCACAATTGCTCCAAGCAACACTGTCGTATTCTCTGCCTACTAGCATGTGATTCTGTTTTCTGTTGCTATAACAAAATACGTGAAGTGGGATAATTCACATAAAAGAAGAGGTTTGTTTCGCTCATAGTTGTGGAGACTGGGAATCCAAGGCCACGTGTCAGCATCTAGGAGGAGGGGCCTCTCGCTACACTGTGCTTTGGCAGAGGGTCTCATCTTGCAAGACCAAGCAAGCAGCTATCAAGAGCTTGCCTTATGATCAAGCTTCTGCAGAAACAAGGCATGAATCTGTGGCTGGATTAACACAGTCTTCTATATTTGTCACTTTTCTGTTGCTGTGATAGAACCACCACAACCAATGGAACTTACAAAAAGAAGGGCTTATTTGAGCTCACTGTTGAAAGTTCCAGGGGAATTAGAGTCCATCATGGCGGGGAGGTGTGATGGCAGGAGGTGTCAGAGCCAAAAGCAGAGGTTCACATTTTTTTTTCTTTATAGAAGAAGGAGTTTATCTGCCCAAGCTTTATCCACATATTATAGGATATTTTAAGGCTTAGTAAAATGTTTAGATTAGTTAAATTTGGTTGTAGGTTTTGGTGAAAATGGTAATACATTTGAACTAATTGGGAATATAAAATGTTGTTTTATTTATAATTTGTATTGAACTTCCAACAGTAACTTTGGGGTTAAGGTACACAATGGTCTCTATATTTTTCTGAATTATACATCACATTGTAACACTTTCTTTTACTTGTAGGACAATTTAAAGGAATTAAGTTTAAATTTACTTCCCAAATAAGTAGCATACAGTCAATGAGAAACAGTTTGGGTAAATTTAATAAAAACTTATGCCTTGGCTCCTGTTTATGGGTATGTGTAATACAACTTAGGCATCTATAGGTCAAAACAAAAAAATTTAAAAAACAAAAAGAGGGAGGTGGGAGGTGGGGTAGTATCCCTTCTGGGATACAAATGGAAAACTCTGTTTTCCAATCCTTTTGATAAATTTTCAATTTTGAGATCTTGAAACTAACAACGGGAGGAGATTTTTATGTTCCCATAGGTAAAAACACCAATCTAAATGCCTGAAAATGTACAACTTTTGGCTGTGCAGGATGGACTGGGAAATGCCAGCAGAGAGGCTGACCCATCTGAACATTAAAGAAAGCGGAACTGCCTGAGTCACAGACACTGAGCATCTCTCTGAATTCTATTTGGGATAGCCATTTATAATGTGGTCTAATGAAGTTTACCTTCCAGATGCTGAGAAAACTTCCTACCTCTCCCCTTCATAGGAAAAAGAAAAACATGATGGTACTGAAGTCATTCCCTAACTGTAAACTAGAGCCAACTGTTATAGTGGTAATTTCTTATAAAACAGGTATAACTACCCTTTTTTAATTGACTGATAGGCATAGGAACTGTGAAAGGATAATTCTCTATCTAGAGCCAAATTCAATAGTAAAGTCTTTCTAAGCTGTGTAATTAAGCAAAATATATTAGTACAGGAAAGCTCTGATATCAGCAATGAATTATTCTGCCTAGGAGATGTTGGATAGGGGATTCAAACCCCCCAAAATGATAAAGGCCTTTTGCCTATAAGTGGGATATATGCAAGGAGAAAGGCAGTAAGTCCCTGTTGTTGAAGACCTGGTGTGAGCATGAAAAAATGTTATGAGACGTCACTTGCTAATGTACAACTGGCCTCTGAAATGCCAGAGAGTGTTACCAAAGGCCGCTAAAGCAATACAGCAAAATATTGGTCTCCTTGAGACAAGCAAGACTGCTCCGTCAGTATCAGCTACACCTCAACTGCCTGGAGATACTGTGCAACAGTGGCAGCCATGTGTCTATATATATCCCAAATCTAATTGGCTATTAGCTCTCTCCTTGGAGGAATAACTCACAGCAGATGCCACAAGCTTATGTCCTCTAGTGGTTAGGAGACGTTATAAGCCACAATAAGAACTTGTCACCCTTTATAGAGAAACCACAGTTTGTGGATTAGCATACCATCCAAGCATCTGTG
>VZQC01000038.1:488895-609200 GCA_009823505.1 Rhizomys pruinosus
AATTGGAGTTTCAGATGGTTCTCGGCCGCCATGTGGGTGCTGGGGATCGAACCCGGGTCCTCTGCAAGAGCAGTCGGCACTCTTAACCGCTAGGCCATCTCTCCAGCCCTTTCCTTAAGGTTTTTAGTTGTTCTGTGTTATCTTCCAGGTCTGATATTCTTTGTTCTGCTTCCTCCATTCTGCTTCTGAGGCTTTTTCCATTCCTTTCCTCTTGATTGGATGAGTGTTTGATTTCCTTTTTCATTTCCTCTTCTGATTTCTTTATTATTTCCACTTCCTTTGGAGGTTCTCAATCTCTTCCTGTAGCTCTTTGCTTCTCTGGTTGGTTTCCTTATCTTTTTCAGCATGAAATCTTTTCAGTGTTTCTACTTCCTTTTGGAGTTTGTCATTCTCTCTCTCTAGGTCCTTCTTGAGTTCTTCATTCTCTTTTCTTAGTTCTTTGATTTGCTCTTTATAATCTTGTAGTTCTTTAAATATGTTCCCAATTGTGTTTCTGATATCTGTGTCCTGGGGCATCCCCAGAGGGATCCCACTGTAGGAATCTTCCATAGGGTTGGCAGAGCTTGGTGCGGGATTATCCTGCCCCTTTCCCATGTTGTCTCTTCTTCGTGTTCCTGGCATATGGGCTTCTCCTTGCCTGTATTCCAATGTGAGTCCTAAATGCCTCTTCACTCTGTTGGGGGGTGGCTCTTTAGCCCGCACCCCGTTACCTGCGCTTCAACTGGTCTCAGGAGATCTCCTATTTTGGTCATTTTTAAGCCAGGGTCTCCCTATATCCCCAGCTGTCTTGGAACTCACAGATATCTGTCTGCCTCTGCCTCCCAAGTACAGGGATTAAAGACAATGCTCCACCATACCCGGTTTTCTCCTCCTCCTCCTCCTCCTCCTCCTCCTCCTCCTCCTCCTCCTCCAGGCAGGGTATCCCTGGAGCCCCAGGTAGCTTGGAACTCACTGTGCAGACCAGGCTGGCCTTGAACTCACAGAGATCAGCCTCTCCCTCCCAAATCCTGGGACTAAAGGTGTACTCCACCACACCCAGCTTCTTTTATTTTTAAGATAGGACCTTACTATGTAGCCCTGGTTGACTGGGAACTTGCTAAGTAGACCAGACTAGCCTTGATCTCACAGAGATCTACCTGTCTCTGCTTCTCCAATGCTGGAATTAAAGGCACCTGCCACCACATCCAGCCGTCTCCTATTTTTTTTGAGACTGGGTTTGTCAATAAACCTGGAGCACACCAATCCTGCTGGATTAGCTGGTGTGGAAACCCCAGATTCCTCCTATTCCTGCCTTCCCCAGGGCTGGGATTATAGGCACCTACCACTCACTGTCCCTGTCCCCCCCCCCAACTCAAATCCAGTTCTGGTAAAGATGACCAAGGCAGCAGAACCACCTGACTCTGAGTGTTATATCCTGAGGGGGCCCCTATTACCCAGATAGCTTCGCTGTTCTTCATCTCTAAAGCAAACAAATGAGCTGAGGATGTCACTCAGCTGGTAGAGCGCTTGCCTAGCATTCACCGGACTAGAGAACTGAGCAGTTAGAGCCCTCACTGCTCTTGAAGAATGACTGGATTCAGTTCCCTGCACTCACACAGCAATTAACAACTGTCTGTAACTCTAGTTCCAAGGGATCTGATGTTCTTTTCTGGCCTCTAAGACCACTGTATGCATGTGGTGCACTTACATACACAGAGGTGAAACACTCGTACACATAAAATAAAGTAATTTTTAATGAGCCAGCCATGGTGGCAAACTAATCCCAACACTTGGGAGGCAAAGACAGGTGGACTTCTGTGAGCTCAAGTTCAGTCTGGTCTGCATAGTGAGTTCCAGGACAGCCAGGCCTACATACAGATTGCTGCATGTTCAAGACCAGCCTGGGCTACAGTGAAACCTTGCTACAAAAAAAGAATTTAAAAAATTTTAAATCACTCTATTCTAATTAACTCACAAATCACATGACTAGATTAAGATAGCCACTCGATACTTGGCAGGCTGCAGTGGAACCTGGACACTTGTAGCCCTTATGTCTAGAGACTCAGTTTACTCAGTTTCACCTCTCAGTCCAGACACCCAATTTCAGGGCTTTAGTGTGGAAAGGCCCAAGTGCAGGGCATACCCTGGGCTCTGCTCACACAGCTGCTGTGATGTCGGAAGGCTGGGGACCATCTCTGTGCAGATGTGGAGGGTTATAGGCAGGAAGGACTCTGCACATGCTCCAGGTCAAGAATGCCCTGCATCCCCTAGAGCCTGGCAGGCTCAGGGCTTCTCATCTGGCTTCCAAAGCTCTGCTGTGTCTCACAACTGCTGTCCAGGTTAAAAGGCAGGAAATGGAAGCGACAGGAAGAGAAAGAAGCCCTTTTCTCTGGATGACTGGGAGTGAACAGCTTCAACAAAATCAATAAAACTGGAATTATCTAAAGAGGTTTGTCTCTTTAGGCTTGTCTCAAAGATATGAAAACAACAAATTCTGCTTGCTTAGGGCCAGAGTGTTTGTAACATTGAGTTTAATAATGTCAGCTCTCCCCAAATCTGAAAAATGCATCTCATAAAACCATCTTACATTTACAAAAGGGATTTATTTATTTATTTATTTATTTATTTATTTATTTTTGGTCTTTTCGAGACAGGGTCTCCCTATAGCCCCAGCTGTCCTGGAACTCACTCTGTAGACCAGGCTGGCCTTGAACTCACAAAGATTCACCTGCCTCTGTCTCCCAAGTGCTAGGATTAAAGGCGTGCACCACCACACCCAGCCAAAAGGGCATTCTTTAAGATGAGAGAAATAAGTCACCTGGCTTGCATGTTTCTGTCTTGGTGACTTTTTCCCTTGTGCAGAACATGTTCACCATGGTGTGATCCTGGAGCAGTGTCAGGAGTTCACTGTCAGAAACAGAGATGAATGCTCCGGGTAAACTTTCCACAGTATTAGAATTTATTGACCACACTACATTTGAAGGCTTCAGTGGCAGCCGTCTGCCGGATACTGCGGCTCTCCTTGATGGCCTGGCCAAAGCAAACAGGGCTTTTTTTACTCATCAGAGCCTCAAAACTTTATTATCAATAGCTCATATTCAAGTTCATATTCCGAGGAAGTCCAACTTGCCAAGAGAGACATGGGAGAAAGCAAGGGATGGCTGAGTCCCCTTGCTGAGGTGCTTCTGCACAGAACCCACAGTGCCTGATGGGCAAGGAGCGGCTTAAGAGCCTCCAGGGTATACAAAACTACCCTTTCCCCCCAGAGCCGGTCAGCACATACGGTGCTACTGCCCATGCAGTGCACATAGGACCTTAACACACAGTCTTATGGGAGCTCTAGTGGGGCTGTTTCTGTAAAAGTGGGTGTATTAGTCAGGGTTCTCTAAAGAAACAGAAGCAACAGGATGAATATATATAACTATATACAATTTATTGATTTGCTCACGTGACGGAGCTCAACAGTAGCGCCGAACTGGAGAGGCCGGGAATCCAGGGAACTGCTCAGTCCGCAAGGCTGGATGTCTCAGGAGTCCCAGTCTAGTGCTGAAGGCCCGAATGGATTCCAGGAGATCTGCCAGTCTCGGTACACGCTGGGATCCGAAAGGTTGATCACAGCAGCAAGGCAAACTCACCAGATGAGAGAGAGGCAAGCCGCAGGAAGAAGGAAAAGGGACCAGCTCCCGCTGCCGTGGCCTTAAATACTGCCTGCCGGCAGAAGGTAACACCCACATTTGGGGTGGGCCATCCGGGTTGAGGTGGTCCAATCAGAAGACCCTTTTCTCTTATTTGTTCCTTAGTCCAGTCAAGTTGACACCCAGGATTAACCATGACAAGTCCACCCCTTGTCAACTTGACACCCAATAAATAGCCTCTGCTTAAATGTCAATTGCAAACGATGGCAGGGTCATAATTCCACCTAACATGTTATAAGTATCTCATGTGCAATAGCAAAGCATTATATCTTAGAGTAGGTGGTAATGTCCTTGAGAAGAACTTAGTCCTTCAGTATCTAATAACCTAAATATGACAACACTTAACACATATCTCAGTTGCACATTCAAAGGGGAACACAAGTATCCACTTAATATACATACATATATACATATATATATATACATATATAAACAAGCACATTCTTAACCAAATAGGACGAAGGTTAATATCTATTATAATCCACGTTTCTGCAACTGGTCCCGTGGCTTCAGCTGATATTTATGACTACCTTCTTCTACTACCCATTCTGTATTTCCTCCGCCATCAGCAAGCACCTCTGCAGGTCTTGGCTCTTTCCCTGGAGGAGTGACCCATACCTTCATCCCTGAAGGGTCTGGGCCATTTATTGTCCTGTCTGGTTTGGGTTGTTGGAGTTTCCCATTGACCTTAATCATAGGACATGGTAGCACCAGAAGGCGCCCTACAGCATCTCCTGCCTTCCAGACATAATCTTCCTTGCCCCCATTGTGGAGAAAAAGTCCAATTTCCCCATGGTAGTCTGGATCAATCACTCCTCCTACTACTGTTATTCCTTCCTTAGCCTGTTGGCTTAAAGGCAGTAGAAGCCCGAAGTGGCCAGGGGGAAGTCTTAGCTTCCAGTTCAATAGAACGTTTGCTGTATCTCCTGGCAAAAGCACTCCCCCCATTGGAGCCAAAACGTCTAGACCAGCAGAACGCAAGGTCGTGGGTACAGGAAGCAAAAATTTTCCTACTGGGTCACTAGGGGTGATAGTGAGTGGAATCATTCCCACTTCCACCCCTTGGTTCCTGGACCCATGAATTCTGGCTATAGGAGAAACAGTACCATATAGTGGACGCTGATTCAAAGCATATACTGCTTGCTGGAGAACCTTGCCCCAGCCCTCCAGGGTATTGCTACCTAATTGGCGCTGTAACTGTGTCTTCAAGAGGCCATTCCATCGTTCTATCAAGCCAGCTGCTTCTGGGTGGTGGGGAACATGGTAAGACCAGTGGATACCATGACCATGGGCCCACAGTCGCACTTCTTTGGCTGTGAAGTGAGTTCCTTGATCAGAAGCAATGCTGTGAGGAATACCATGACGGTGGATAAGGCATTCCGTAAGTCCCTGGATGGTAGTTTTGGCAGAAGCATTACGTGCAGGAAAGGCAAATCCATAACCAGAATAAGTATCTATTCCTGTAAGAACAAAACGCTGTCCCCTCCATGATGGAAGTGGTCCAATGTAGTCAACCTGCCACCAGGTTGCTGGCTGGTCACCCCGGGGAATAGCACCATATCGGGGGCTCAATGTTGGTCTCTGCTGTTGGCAAATCTGGCACTCGGCAGCAGCTGTAGCCAGATCAGCCTTAGTGAGTGGGAGTCCATGCTGTTGAGCCCATGCATAACCTCCATCTCTGCCACCATGACCACTTTGTTCATGGGCCCATTGAGCAACAACAGGGATAGCTGGAGAAAGAGGCTGACTATCCACAGAACGAGTCATCCGATCTACTTGATTATTAAACTCATCCTCTGCTGAGATCACCTTTTGATGAGCATTTACATGAGACACAAGTATCTTCACATCCTTTGACCATTCAGAGAGCTCTATCCACATACTTCTTCCCCAAATGTCTTTCTCACCAATTTTCCAGTCATGCTCCTTCCAAGTCCCTGACCATCCAGCCAAACCATTGGCTACAGCCCATGAATCAGTATATAATCGAACCTCTGGCCATTTCTCCTTCCAGGCAAAATGCACAACCATGTGCACTGCCCGAAGTTCTGCCCACTGTGAAGACTTTCCTTCACCAGTGTCCTTTAGGGTTGTTTCAGAAATTGGCTGTAATGCTGCAGCTGTCCACCTCTGGGTGGTGCCTGCATAGCGTGCAGAACCATCAGTAAACCAGGCCCTAGTCTTCTCTTCCTCAGTCAACTGATCATAGGGCAAACCCCATGAAGCCATAGGTGCATGCTTAAGCCCAGGAGACATTGTAACAGGAGTGGGAACCATAGGCATTTGGGCAACTTCTTCATGTAGCTTGCTTGTGCCCTCAGGGCCTGCCCGGGCCCTGTCCCGTATGTACCACTTCCATTTGACAATGGACTGTTGCTGTGCACGTCCTACTTTATGGTCTGGTGGGTCAGATAACACCCAGCTCATGATGGGCAGCTCAGGTCGCATGGTGACTTGGTGGCCCATTGTCAAACGTTCAGTTTCCACTAAGGCCCAATAGCAGGCTAAGAGCTGTCTCTCAAAAGGAGAATAGTTGTTTGCAGATGAAGGTAGAGCCTTGCTCCAAAATCCCAAGGGCCTCCGCTGTGATTCCCCTATGGGAGCCTGCCACAGACTCCAGACAGCATCTCTATCTGCCACTGATACCTCAAGCACCATTGGGTCTGCTGGATCATATGGCCCTAGGGGCAGAGCAGCCTGCACCGCAGCCTGGACCTGTTGAAGAGCCTTTTCCTGTTCCAAGCCCCACTCAAAGTTTGCTGCCTTACGAGTCACCTGATATATGGGTCGTAGTAACACACCCAGATGAGGAATGTGCTGCCTCCAGAATCCAAAAAGACCCACCAGACGTTGTGCTTCTTTCTTGGTGGAGGGAGGGGCCAGGTGCAACAACTTATTCTTTACCTTAGAAGGAATGTCTCTGCATGCTCCACACCACTGAACTCCTAGAAACTTCACCGAGGTAGATGGCCCTTGAATTTTAGTTGGATTTATTTCCCATCCTCTCATGCGCATATGCTTTACCAACAAGTCTAGGCTAGCTGCTACCTCCTGTTCACTGGGTCCAATCAACATAACATCATCAATATAGTGGACCAGTGTGATATTTTGTGGAAGAGTCAGGCGATCAAGATCCCTTCTAACTAAGTTATGGCACAACGCTGGAGAGTTAACATACCCCTGAGGTAAGACAGTAAAGGTATACTGTTGGCCTTGCCAGCTGAAAGCAAATTGCTTCTGGTGGTCCTTATGAACCGGTATTGAGAAAAAAGCATTGGCCAGATCAATAGCTGCATACCAGGTACCAGGAGACATATTAATCTGCTCGAGTAAGGACACCACATCTGGTACAGCGGCTGCAATTGGTGTCACTACTTGGTTGAGTTTTCGATAGTCAACTGTCATTCTCCATGATCCATCTGTCTTTTGCACAGGCCAAATTGGAGAGTTAAATGGAGATGTGGTAGGAATCACCACCCCTGCATCTTTCAAATCCTTGATAGTGGCATTAATCTCCGCAATCCCTCCAGGGATACGATACTGTTTTTGGTTCACTATTTTCCCTGGTAGAGGCAACACCAATGGTTTCCATTTGGCCTTTCCAACCATAATAGCCCTCACTCCACAGATCAGGGAACCAATGTGGGGATTCTGCCAATTTCTAATTATATCTATCCCAATTATACATTCTGGGACTGGGGAAATAACTACGGGATGCGTTCTGGGACCCACTGGGCCCACCGTGAGTCGGACTTCAGCCAAAACTCCATTTATCACCTGACCTCCATAGGCCCCTACTTTAACCGGAGGGCCACAATGCTTTTTAGGGTCTCCTGGGATCAGTGTCAACTCAGAACCAGTATCCAATAGGCCTCGAAAAGTCTGATTATTTCCTTTTCCCCAGTGTACAGTTACCCTAGTAAAAGGCCTCAGGTCCCTCTGGGGAAGGACAGGAGGAAGGCAAACAGCATAACTCTTTGGTATTGTGACAAGGTCCTTCCTCACTGGAACCCGGCCACCCCTTCATTCAAGGGGTTCTGGGTCTGTGAACTGTCTCAAGTCTGGAAACCGGTCAACTGGGCGGGATTCGCTACTCCTAAAATCAAATGTTGACTTCCTGTCATTCGTTCTAGAGCTTTTCTGCTTATACAGATCAAATAAAAACTTAGTAGGCTTCTTATGTATTTGGTTCCTGGGAACACCATGATTAATTAGCCAGTTCCAAAGATCATTTCGGGTCATGCCATTATAGGTATTGTTTTGCCTTTGCCACCCATTATGATAATTACTGTAACTACGCTCATCTGGCCTTCTGCGATTCAGTGCTGCCACCTGACGCCTACCCTGAGGTCCTGTTAGACCTACTACGTGTACATTTAATTTATGCAAACGAGCCACAACTTCTCTAACTGTAAGATCTGGCATAAGAAATAGAGCAAAAACAAAGCTCTTCAAATGTTCTGGTGTCTCTCTCAGTACTTTCCATCTTATAAATTCAGTGAGTGGCATGTCCTCTGGGTCCTCATATTGTGGAGAATGTGGTTTTACACTTCGAATCCACTCGAGCATGCCCATCTGCCTGACCCTCACAATCCCTTCATCAATACTAAGCCAAGGAATATCAGGCATCTCTAACTCGCTGTTAGTAGGCCATGTTTTAATAAATACATCAGCCAACCATTCAAATAAACTTTTAACACCTTTTTTAACTGCTCGAGCTTCCATGTTAAACCTAGAATCTCTACTCAGTGGGCTCATATCGATAAACTCAGTATGATCCAATTTTATATTCCTTCCACCATTATCCCACACCCTTAAAATCCATTCCCACACATATTCCTTAGGCTTCTGCCGGAACGAATCAGCAAACTCATTAATTTCTTTAGTAGTATATCGCACCTCCTCGTGGACCACACTTTCTATCTCACCTTGAGGGGCTTGCTTAGACTTCAATCTGGTTATAGGTCTAGAGGCAACAATTGTTGGGCCCTGAGGGACATCAGCTCCCACTGGGAGGGGGGGATTAATTTCCTCAGGCAAGGGTGGGGAGGAGGGATCTGCAGGGTGTGGATTCTCTGCTGAGGGTGGGGAGGTTAATTCCTCAGATAAAGAAAATCCCTCAGAATCCGAGGGTTCAAAATCCTCATCATCATAGTTCTCCCACACATCTCCATCCCAAGTTTCAGGGTTCCACCCTTTCCCCACCAGTGCTCTCACTTTAACTGCTGACACTTTTCGTGGCTGGGAATTAAATTTGCGTTGTAAATCAGCCAACCGTATAATAAGGGCTCCAGCTTGATTTTCTGCTGCTTTAGCTCTTTGGCTGCTGGAGAGAAGATTCTCTTCCAGAGCACACTTGGAAACCTTTAAACTGTTGTTTCGAATCCGGAGCTGGTCATTTTTATCACCGAGCTCCATATTTTCGTCTAACAGTTTATCCAGACATGCTAGGAGCAACAAGGCAACATCATTATTTTCCTGATTTTTCTGCAATTTCTCGAACGTTTTATATATAGAGTCGCTAAATTCCTTGCTTCTCACAAGAGGTGAGTTAGGTGAGTCAAATGGATCTATCTTCATAATTAGATCAAATAGTCTGCACCAAGGATTATCATTCCTCTTCATGCCACCAGGAGAGCCTTCAGTAACTCTAGGCTTCATTGGGTTGGAGAGCTGGCTCCAGAGGCTACCAAGCCCACTAAAGAAATTCATCCTTTCAATTCTGTTTCTCTAGAACCACTTCTGGTACCAAAATCTGTATTAGTCAGGGTTCTCTAAAGAAACAGAAGCAACAGGATGAATATATATAACTATATACAATTTATTGATTTGCTCACGTGACGGAGCTCAACAGTAGCGCCGAACTGGAGAGGCCGGGAATCCAGGGAACTGCTCAGTCCGCAAGGCTGGATGTCTCAGGAGTCCCAGTCTAGTGCTGAAGGCCCGAATGGATTCCAGGAGATCTGCCAGTCTCAGTACACGCTGGGATCCGAAAGGTTGATCACAGCAGCAAGGCAAACTCACCAGATGAGAGAGAGGCAAGCCGCAGGAAGAAGGAAAAAGGGGCCAGCTCCCGCTGCCGTGGCCTTAAATACTGCCTGCCGGCAGAAGGTAACACCCACATTTGGGGTGGGCCATCCGGGTTGAGGTGGTCCAATCAGAAGACCCTTTTCTCTTATTTGTTCCTTAGTCCAGTCAAGTTGACACCCAGGATTAACCATGACAGTGGGGTTTTCTTTGCCTGTTTTAATCACTTCCGAACACGAGCACAAATGTTTGGCTGTGGGAAATGAGGCAGAGTTGGGTTCTACATGGGTGGAAAGGATAATTTCAACAAAGTCCTGCTTCTGTTAGCCGACCAGGGATAAAACCCTTCTGGCTAGACACATGTGGAATGAAAGATGCTCCCCTAATTGTCAGGCACATATGTGTGCACATGAGGGGAGAGGGTTGAGCATGTGTGCAAATCCATATGCCATATGTCCATGAGGGCAGGGTAGACACAGGTGCATTCACACATGTATGTCACACCTAGGCCTGACTCAGACCTGTGTTCTAGTTTGTTTTCCATTGCTGTGACAAAACACTCTGACCAACACCAACTTGAGGAGGAAAGGGTTTATTCAGCTCACATCTCCTGGGTCACAGTTCATCAATGAAGGAGCCCAAGATAGGAACTCAAGGCAGGAACCTGGAGGCGGGAGCTAAATGCTACTTATTACCTTGCTCCTCTGGCCCATGCTCAGCCTGCTTTCTTATACAATACAGGACCACCTGCCCAGGGGTGGTACTACCCACAGGGGGCTGGGCCCTCCCAGATTACTCAACAATCAAGAAAGTATTCCACAGACATGACCACAGGCCAGTCCAATGGAGGCAATTCCCCAATTTAGGCTCCCTCAACCCAGGTGTGTCAAGTTGACACTACAGTTGTCTAGCACAACCTGGTATTGACTGTGTCATTCCCCACTGGTATAAAGGCAAACCCTGAGCTGGGTATGAGGACAAAGATGGAGAACACGCAGATCAGAGGGTCCTGGTCCTTGGGATCCTGGTTGAGTCACAGACAGTGCAATGCGGCCTTGGAAGGCTCCCATTCATGCCATGCCCAGAAGTAGGGCTTAACTCTGTAGTGTGACCTCGTGGGCGCTGGTCTCCCAGGAGAGCGTTCCTTGTCCATCATGCTGCATTCTGTGAAGGTCACACAGCCACCTGCGTCCATGAGGATGATGGCATTGATTCTGGTGCCATAGCGGGCTCAGCGCGCACACTTGGCTGCACACTTGTTCAGCATGGGTTGTACATACTCCTGGTCCTTAGAGGCTGGATCTGGGAGCGGTGCCTCCTCATCGCCGAGTACATCTAGGAAGGAGCTGGGCGACAGTGGCGTCCTTGGGGAGCACCTGGCTCTGCTCTACCACCTCCATGAAGAGCTGCTTGCCCAAGCACAGCTTCCCCCAGTGTGTCTCTAGCAGCACATTGCTTAGCCAATAGGTTCCTGGTGTTAAGACAATAGGCTCCCCCAAACCCTCCGGTTTCCATAGTAGTAAACAATGTCTCCTTTCACTGTGCTCAGGCCAGTTGCTATGAGGTTAAATCCATTGTACAGTGACCCTCTGCAGAGATCGTCTTCAGGTAGGACAGGCTGTCCATGTCACTGGTCAGAAAGTGGGTCACAGGTTCATCTCTGCCACAGGAGTCCATTTCCTGGTGAGTGCTTGCAACTCCCCAAACGTGCTGATGCCCAGCCATTCTCCTTCTTCCTTGCCTTCTTGCATATCCAGCCTGTTGAGGATCTCATTGTTGTTCCCAGAGAGGTCTGCCAACTTGGATGGACTGTGGGAGAATTCATCTATGTGATGCCAGGCGTGGTGGTGCACGCCTTTAATCCCAGCACTCTATGAGTTCAAGGCCAACCTGATCTACATAGTAAGTTCCAGGGGAGACCCTGTCTCAAAAAGACAAAAAAAAATTATATATATATATCTCACTATGTAGCATGTAGCCCTGGATGGCCCAGAATTCATGATGTGGACCAGGCTGGCCTGGTTCTCACAAAAAACTGCTTGCCTCTGCCTCTTGAGTGCTGGGATTAAAGGCTGTACCATCACACCTGTCAGACAGGTTCTTTTATTACAATCTTAATTACTAATATTAACTCTCAGATCACACATTACACATGACACAGTAAATATAGGTATATATGTTCACTTATAGGTTACAAAGCAGCTGTAAAGAGTTCAAAGGCGGGCATGAGCCTCTCTCTCCTAACGCTTTACTCCCCCATCTCTCCCTTGCCCCTTCCTTCCACCCCCCCCCGCCTTTTCGCTCCCTGCATCCCCTCCACCCTCTTCCTTTCACATCTGCACGCCCTTCCACTTTCAGGAAAAAAAAAAAAAAAAAAAAAAAAAGAGCTCAAAGGCCGTTGCAGAGTTCAAGAGGTTTCCAAAGTTCTGAGTAATCGGAAAGCTGTAAACAGAGTCTGTACTGATGAGATAAGGATGAGATAAGGAACCACAGAAACTGCCCAAAATCTGGAGAACTGATGGGGTTGCATCGCTGGCTGCACTGGAGCTACAAGAGCCAGGTAAAGGGAAGGACAGAAAAGAATGTGCACATGGATGGATGGATGGATGGATGGATGGATGGATGGATGGATGGTCCAACATGGGCACGTGCAGGCAGCAGTTCAAGAAGGCTATGTCAACTGTGGGACTGAGCTGAGCTGAATCCCTGGGACGCAGGGTGTTCTCTGCCTGTTGGTCCTCACTACACACACTGGGTGGTCAGACAACAGGTCAGTGGGGCCACCACCATCCTTATGATGTCCAGGTGAGGCGGGCCCACCCTTTCCTTGGCCAGGCGTGTCTGGTAAGTTCTTAGGCCTGGTGTCTTGGATGCTTTAATATACTCATGTGTCCCCATAGCCTGGACTTGCCCCAATAAACTTACTTCCATGTTGAGGCATGCCGTTTATCAGTCTGTGCTGCATGGATGCTGCTGCTCCTGTGTCCTCAAGATGAACTCAAAAGCTATTAATAAAATGGAGACTAGCACGACATGGGTGCACAGACCTACATGCAGACAGTACATTCATACACATAAAATAAAATAAAATAATAAAATAAAATTTAAAAATAAAGAAATAAAAATAAAATGGAGACTATCAGGACAAGGTGCATCCCGAAAACCCACTGTTTTACATCATATGGAATAACTTAGGACAGGACACAGTCACCACAAGTAGAAAATACCTTAGCCAGGTAGCCATGGTCCCTAATTAGCATATGGTGGTACTGTGCAGAGAAGCTAACACTCCACAGTACATGGAGGAGGAGAATGTCACAAGACTCTCACCTGGGATGCCAGCTAGTACGCTGGCCCCAGCGACAAATGATCTTGGAAGATGTTTCAGAGTATACAGGAAGTGAAGTTCACTGGATGAAGCTTCTGTGAGGTTGTCATCCATGACAGAGAGGGACTTTGGAGTGATGCAGCAGTTTGGGGGTCAACCATAGAGAATATGGGCCCCCACCCATACTCTCTATCTAACTAAGCTCAATAGACTTACTGGGTCACCATATCTGACTTCAGTGAGGGGTACTTTGTTGTTATTCTATCTTGAATAAATAGAGATTTGTTTGCCTCTCTCCAGAAAAACAACACAATTTTTACCTAATTTTGGTGGGAGATCATTTTGAGACAAGGTCCCTTGTAGCCCCAGCTGGCCTGGAACTCCCTATGTAGACCAGGTTGGCCTGAATCTTACAGAGCTCCCCCTGCCTCTGACTCCCAATTGCTGGGATTTAAAATGTGTGCCACCAGCTACTATATGCTGGTGGCTGAGCGTGGTGGTGCACGCCTTTAACCCCAACACTCAGGAGGTAGAGGCAAGTGGATCTCTGTGAGTTCAAGGCCAGCCTGTTCTACATAGTGAGCTCCAGGTCAACTGGGACTAAAGGGTGACCCTGTCTCAAAAAGACAAAAAAAAAAGATGCAAAACTATCTTAAAAAGTACCTTCATGGGGCTGGAGAGATGGCCTAGCGGTTAAGAGCGCCGACCGCTCTTGCAGAGGACCCGGGTTCGATCCCCAGCACCCACATGGCGGCTGAGAACCGTCTGAAACTCCGGTTCGGGAGAACTCCAGTTCCAGGGGAATCCGAAACCCTCTTCTGACCTCCGCGGCATTGCACGACACGGGTGCACAAACCTGCACGCAGACAATACACTCATACACATACAAAAATAAATTTAAAAAAAAATTATTATAAAAAGTACCTTCATATCAAATTTAAAATCTAGGGGAACCCTTGTTCTCACCCAAAGCATTCAAACATATAGACAACACTCAAGTTCAAGGTTCTCATTTTATTTTATTTTATTAAATTTTATTTATTTTTTATGTGTATGAACATACTGTCTGCATGTAGGTTTGTACACCCATGACGTGCCATGCCGCGGAGGTCAGAAGAGGGCCTCGGATTCCCCTGGAACTGGAGTTCTCCTGGAATTGGAGTTACAGACAGTTCTCAGCCGCCATGTGTGTGCTGGGGATCGAACCCAGGTCCTCTGCAAGAGCAGGCGGCACTCTTAACCGCTAGGCTATCTCTCCAGCCCAAGGTTCTCATTTTAAAAGATCCCACTGAAAATGGTAAAAGATGATGATCACAGGTATTAGAGCTCACTCCTGAGAGGCAGTGAAAGCCTCACAAAGCCAGAGCATTGGGGTTATAAGTTCACTAAACCATCAAGAATGCATAGCCTAATTGCCACACTAAACAGGAAGATATCCGAAGTGTCCCTAAGCAACATTCCTAGCTAGTTTCACACATGTTCAGGTGACAGTGAATACTTCTGACTCAGCGCCCTCACTGCCCTCACCGGCCTTTTAGATCTATGCCTGTTTTTCTCTCTCCTTTATCACAAAGTTAAATGGAAAGCTTCTCTGCAGCACAATACTAAGATGTGGCCAGTGGACTCCCACTGCACCACATTGCACACAATTGAGCTATGTGAGAATAGCAAGTGTGTGTTCATGAAGCCTGATGCCGCAGTAACTTAGGCTCTAAAGGAACTCAGAGAAGTTCTGTTCAGTGAAGGAGAGGGAGCACCCGTTCCTAAGAAGAGCTCATGGGGCTGGAGCTGCAGGTTCCCCACTATAGACTGTTGCCTTCGAAATAAAGCCAGATAGAGTGTAGCCCCCAAAAGCCTGAGGAGCCCTACTAACAGCCCACAGATCTTTACCATGGCAACCCTCAGTCCAAGGCTCACAGGAAACAGGAAATCCCTTAAATTTTTATTTTATTTTTTCCTTGCAGCTTTTCTTTGAAAAATCCCTAAATTTTTTTTTTTTTNCCGCTCTTACAGAGGACCCGGGTTCGATCCCCAGCACCCACATGGCGGCTGAGAACCGTCTGAAACTCCGGTTCGGGAGAACTCCAGTTCCAGGGGAATCCGAAACCCTCTTCTGACCTCCGCGGCATTGCACGACACGGGTGCACAAACCTGCACGCAGACAATACACTCATACACATACAAAAATAAATTTAAAAAAAAATTATTATAAAAAGTACCTTCATATCAAATTTAAAATCTAGGGGAACCCTTGTTCTCACCCAAAGCATTCAAACATATAGACAACACTCAAGTTCAAGGTTCTCATTTTATTTTATTTTATTAAATTTTATTTATTTTTTATGTGTATGAACATACTGTCTGCATGTAGGTTTGTACACCCATGACGTGCCATGCCGCGGAGGTCAGAAGAGGGCCTCGGATTCCCCTGGAACTGGAGTTCTCCTGGAATTGGAGTTACAGACAGTTCTCAGCCGCCATGTGTGTGCTGGGGATCGAACCCAGGTCCTCTGCAAGAGCAGGCGGCACTCTTAACCGCTAGGCTATCTCTCCAGCCCAAGGTTCTCATTTTAAAAGATCCCACTGAAAATGGTAAAAGATGATGATCACAGGTATTAGAGCTCACTCCTGAGAGGCAGTGAAAGCCTCACAAAGCCAGAGCATTGGGGTTATAAGTTCACTAAACCATCAAGAATGCATAGCCTAATTGCCACACTAAACAGGAAGATATCCGAAGTGTCCCTAAGCAACATTCCTAGCTAGTTTCACACATGTTCAGGTGACAGTGAATACTTCTGACTCAGCGCCCTCACTGCCCTCACCGGCCTTTTAGATCTATGCCTGTTTTTCTCTCTCCTTTATCACAAAGTTAAATGGAAAGCTTCTCTGCAGCACAATACTAAGATGTGGCCAGTGGACTCCCACTGCACCACATTGCACACAATTGAGCTATGTGAGAATAGCAAGTGTGTGTTCATGAAGCCTGATGCCGCAGTAACTTAGGCTCTAAAGGAACTCAGAGAAGTTCTGTTCAGTGAAGGAGAGGGAGCACCCGTTCCTAAGAAGAGCTCATGGGGCTGGAGCTGCAGGTTCCCCACTATAGACTGTTGCCTTCGAAATAAAGCCAGATAGAGTGTAGCCCCCAAAAGCCTGAGGAGCCCTACTAACAGCCCACAGATCTTTACCATGGCAACCCTCAGTCCAAGGCTCACAGGAAACAGGAAATCCCTTAAATTTTTATTTTATTTTTTCCTTGCAGCTTTTCTTTGAAAAATCCCTAAATTTTTTTTTTTTTGAAAAATCCCTAAATTTTTAAAGTTTTAAAAAGTCTCTGGGCCTGGCGTGGTGGTGCACGCCTTTAATCCTAGCACTTGGGAGGCAGAGGCAGGCAGATCTTTGTGAGTTCAAGGCCAGCCTGGTCTACAGAGTGTGTTCCAGGACAGCTGGAGCTACAGGGAGACCCTGACTCGAAAAGACGCAAAAAAAAAAAAAAAAAAAAAAAAAAGTCTACGGCCACAAAGCCTATTCAATAAAAAATTGAAAATTAAAAAAAAAAGTCTTCTGGACATGACAGAACCATGCTTATCGTAAATCCAGACAGCTGGCAGGCAGGCAGGCAGGCGTCTCTGTGAGTTCAAAGCCAGGCCAGGCTTGTCTACCTAGCAAGTGTGTTGCAGGACATCTGGGGCTACCAGGAGACCCTCTCACACAAAGAACCAAAAAAAAAAAAAAAAGAAGAAGAAGCTTCTGTCAGTGGCAGGTTTCCATATAATATTTTAAAGGTCTTTTGTTGGTTTTTCTTTTTAATTAATACATATTAATTGTTCATATTAGTAGGACTCAGTATGGCATTTCCAAATATGCACACAGAATACATTGATCACATTCAGCCTAACTTCTTCCCTCTCTGCAAACTTACTGTGACTAGGTTTCTTATGCTACTCACTAATTAATGGCAGACCAAAAAAAAAATTATATGTAGACCAGGCTGGCCTTGAACTCACAGAGATTCACCTGACTCTGCCTCCTGGGTGCTGGGATTAAAGGCATGTGCCAACATGCCCGGCTAAATTTATTTATTTATTTATTTATTTATTTATTTATTTATTTATTTATTTATTTATATGAATGTATTGTCTGCATGGAGGTCTGTACACTCTGGTCGTGCAATGCCGCAGAGGTCAGAAGAGGGCGTCGGATTCCCCTGTAACTGGAGTTCTCCTGGAATTGGAGTTACAGACGGTTCTCAGCCGCCATGTGGGTGCTGGGGATCGAACCCGGGTCTTCTGCAAGAGCAGTCAGCGCTCTCAACTGCTAGGCTATCTCTCCAGCCCAAATTTTTTATTTTTAAATATGTATACATGCCGGGCATGGTGGCGCATGCCTTTAATCCTAGCACTTGGGAAGCAGAGGCAGGAGGATCTTTGTGAGTTCAAGGCCAGCCTGGTCTACAGAAGGAGTTCCAGGACAGCTGGGGCTACAGGGAAACCCTGTCTCAAAAAGACCAAAAAAAAAAAAAAAATGTATACGTATGTGTGTCTGTGTGTGGGTATGTATATGTGAATGCAGGTGCCCAAGGAGGCCAGAAGGGGGCATTGGATCACCTAGAGATGGTGGTTATGAGCCATCTGATATGGGTGCTAGGAATTGAACTCAGGTCCTCTGCAAAAGCAGCAAGCACTCTTAACCACTGAGCCATCTCTTCAACACCTCACTTAATTTTTAAACTTTACTTAATTTTTAAACTTTTCCTAATTTTTTTTTGAACAGGGTCTCTCTATAGCCTCAGCTGGCCTGGAACTCCCTAGGTAGACCAATCTGGTCTCAATCTCACAGAGATCCACCTATCTCTGTCTCCAAAGTGCTGGAACTAAAAGTATGTAACACCATGCCTGGCCCTAAACTTTTCTTAATCTTTAAGTCTTGTATATGACAATTGAAAAACTGCACAAATCTGTATGCAGCCTTTCTCTCTCTTTTAAAACTGTTTACGTTTTTAGCCTGGTCTGCTGGCACATGCTTTATTCCCGGTACTCAGTGCTGCTGCCTCTGCTTCTCAAGCGCTGGGATTACGGGCCAGTGCTGCCATGCCCAGCAGTAAGCTCTTTTTCAGTACTAAGGATTGACTGAGGGCCTTGGATATGCTTGGCAAGAACACTGTTTCTGAACCATAACCCCAGTCTCTGTCTCTCCCCCCTCTCTCTTTCTCCTTTCTTTTTCTTTTCTCTTTTTGAACAGGGTCTCCCTATAACCCCAGCTGTCCTGGAACTCCCTATGTAGGCCAGGCTGGACTTGATCTCCTGAGTGCTGGGATTAAAGGCATCACCCCCATGCCCAGTGTGTTCTATCTCTTATCCTTACTTAGTCAACTCTGAGTTGCCTCGTTCTGGCTGGTGCTGGTATTGCTTCATGCAGTGTAGTTAGGGACCTGGCCTCACCTGGGTAGAGGCAAACTCCTCAGGCTTCGTCTCCCTGCCACTGCCGACTCGTGTGTCAGGCACAGAAGGGTGTAGGGAAAGCTTCTGTCAGTGGACGGAGCCCGGAGGCTCTCTCCAAGCTGAGACCTGAGGAATGAGAAAAAGACAGAATTCCAGGGAAGATAGGGCAGCAGGACAAAGGACTTGTGAGATCCAGGATTGCCTGAATGTGGATGGTTCAAGGAGTTGTAAAAAGCTGGGACAACAACAACAACAACAACAAAAGCCAGGCATGTTGGTGCGCACCTTTAATCCTAGCACTCGGGAGGCAGAGGCAGGACTTGTGAGATCCAGGATTGCCTGAATGTGGATGGTTCAAGGAGTTGTAAAAAGCTGGGACAGCAACAACAACAACAACAACAACAAAAGCCAGGCATGTTGGTGCGCACCTTTAAATTTTTTTAATTAATTTTATTTATTTCTGTATGTGTATGAATGTACTGTCTGCATGCAAGTCTGTGCATCCGTGTCGTGCAATGCCGAGGAGTTCAGAAGAGGGTGTCGGATTCCCCTGGAACTGGAGCCCCCCTGGAATTGGAGCTTCAGACGGTTCTCAGCCGCCATATGGGTGCTGGGGATCGAACCCGGGTCCTCTGCAAGAGCGGTCGGCGCTCTCAACTGCTAGGCCATCTCTCCAGCCCCGGTGCACACCTTTAATCCTAGGACTCGGGAGGCAGAGGCAGGCGGATCTTTGTGAGCTCAAGGCCAGCCTAGTCTACAGAGTGAGTTCTGGGACAGCTGGGGCTACAGGGAGACCCTGTCTGGAAAAGGACAAAAGAGAAAAAAAAAAAAAAAAAAAAAAACCTGGGACAGCAGGGAGAACCAGGCCAAAAGATGATCATGGCTCCTATGACCTACGAGGATCACCCTGTATGGCAGTATAAGGGCTTTGCACAGTGCCACTGAATTAAGGATCTCAAGAGCAGTTTTCTTCAAGTTTGTTCAAGTGGACTACAAGTGTGGCTATAGGTGCTCTTAGGAGAAGGGGCAGAGGGAGCCATCTCTCCACATGGTGGCTGTGGAAGTAAGGAGAAGGACAAGGACCAGGAGCCTGGGGGGAGGGGGTGAAGGGATAGATGTGGCCACAAGCCAAGGAAATACCCAGAGCCAGCAGGGTCTGGGGGAAGGGAGGAGCTGGCATTGGAACCACGGGAGGTGGGGCACAGCCCAGCAACCTTGACTTTAGCCCAGTGATGCTGGCTTGCTTATTCGGCCTCTAGAATTATAAAAATAGTGTTGTGCTGGACACATTGGTACATGTCTGTAATCCCAGGGCTCAGGAGGCTGAAGCGGGAGGATTGCTGTATATTCAAGGCCAGCCTGGGCTACATAACAGGTTCAAGTCCACTCAGAGCTATCTGGTGAGATCCTGTTTCTAAATAAGTACACAAATAGTACATAAATATATAAAAACAAATGAAAATTTGTGATGTTTTAAGCTACCACATTTGGGTAATTGGGTAAAGCAATCATAAGACAATTATCCAGAGATTACAGGGGATAGTGATGGAGACAGGCCTGCATGGGGTAGTGGGGGAGTCTGAAGTCTAGTCCCTCACTCATCTGTCATCTCTCCTTTCTCTGTTCCCAGCTCCCCAGCCTCTCCCATTCCTCATTTCCTACTCTATTAATGTATTTGTTTTTATATTTTGTATATGAGTGTTTTGCCTGCATGCGTATAAGTGCACCCATGTCATGCAATGCCTGTGGAGGCCAGAAAAAGGCATCAAAAAGGCATCCTGGAACAGGACTTACAGATGGTTGTTAGCCACCACGTGGTGCTGGGAACTGAATCTGGGTCCTCTGCAAGAGCAGACAGTGCTCTTAACAACTGAGCCATCTCTCCAGACCCTATGTGTTTGAGACAGGGTCTCCCTATAGCCCCAGCTGGCATGAAACTTGCTAAATAGACCAGGCTGGACTTGATCTTACAGAGATCTGCCTCTGCCTCCCCAGTGCTGGGATTAAAGGCATGCGCCACCATGCCCATCTCTCACCATGCCATTTTTTAAATTATTTATTTATTTATATGAATGTACTGTCTGCAAGTATATTTGTGCACCCGTGTCATGTAATGCCGCAGAGGTCAGAAGAGGGTGTCGGATTCCCCTGGAACTGGAGTTAAAGACGATTCTCAGCCACCATGTGGGTGCTGGGGATCGAACCCGGGTCCTCTGCAAGAGCAGTTGGCACTCTTAACCGCTAGGCCATCTCTCCAGCTCCATCACCATGCCATTTTTAAAACTTTGTGACTTTTGTGAAATGGTAAACATATTACAAAACCATTAGAGAAGCCAGCCTCATTCACAATCACAGCTCCTGTCCACTGTGGCCACCTCTCTCTCGGTGTCTATGTGGTGTGTCCCTCCCACACAGCTCACTGGCCTTGCCTCCCTGTCTGGGAACTGGTGGTGTGGATAAGTGGCCTCCCCCTGCTCCTGGCTGTCAGCACCGGTGGAGGCCACAGCATTGCTGTGAGCTCTGTCACTCTAGCGGTTGATAAAGCCCCACAGCCTGCAGGTCTGAAGCCTGGTAAGCCCAATAAGTCCCAGTTGTCAGCAAGTGTCAGCAAGTGTCCAAGTTGTATCTTGTGGTACAGCAGGCCTTCCCTCACCCACTCACTCTGGGCTCCCTGCTGCTCCATTACAGCCGCTCTTGGACACCTTGAGGTCACCCTAGGGAGACAGCCTAATAGGAACAGAAGAGAATTTCTTCCACTCAGGCTGGGGTACACAGTAGAGGAGATGCTGTCCCAGATTGTCCAGGGCCCTTGCTTCCAGACTCATCTGTGTTCCTGCAGAGCTCTGCCAGTTGCTCCAGAGAAGGCTCAAGCAGCTCCAAGGCACTCCTAAGGCATCCAGTGGGACCAGAGGACGTTTAGTAATGCCCAAAGCCTTACCCCTGCTACCAGCAGGGAGGGTCTCCTGCCTGCACCCAGTGGGTAGAGGTGGAAAACTGCTAAACACCCTATTGTGTTCAGGGTAACCCTCCAATATAGAAAAATTACCCAGCCCCAACTCTCCACAGTGCCCAGGTGGAGAATGCCTGAGTTAGACTACAGGGGACCTAGGCTGAAGGGGGGCCTCCACGTGTCAGCCCTAAAGATGCCAATCCAAGCCTCTTGTGAAGGAGCCTGGCATGGACCAGAGTCAGGCAGGAATTCCTGACCCTGCTGCCTCCAGCCCACACTCATTTAGGAAGGGCGCCAATCCTTGTCTGGGTACCACACTTCTTCACCAGGTATCCCCATCCAGCAGTCCAGAAGGAGCCGTGGGGTCACCACCAATTCCATCTTACAGGAAAGGGAAGGGAGTCTCAGGTCTGTTATCTGACTCCCTAAGTCTCTATCATAGGTTGAACCTATGATAGAGTCCCTTGGCACAGCTGTAATATGGGAGACCGAGGGGTGGATTATAGGTGTGCACCACCACATCTGGCTCCCAAATGTCACTTTTACAGGATGGCAGGCTTTGGACTAAGGCTCACCTCTGGTTCCCTCATTTTAATTTTATGAACTGTAAAGACCTTGCCTACAGATAAGGTCATTCTTGTGGTTCTGGGGCTTGGGGCTTCACACAGCTTTTCTTTATTTATTTTTATTTTTTGGTCTTTTTGAGACAGGGTCTCCCTGTAGCCCCACCTGGCCTGGAACTCGCTCTGTAGACCAGGCTGGCCTTGAACTCACAAAGATCTGTCTGCCCGGCTATGACTTTCATGTAATGATGGCACACATCTGCCATCACAACACTTGGGAGGTAGAGGTAGGAGGATCAGAAGTTCAAGGCCAGCTTCTGCTACCTAGCCGATTTGAGGCCAGCCAGGGTTACATGAAACATCTCAAAAACTAATATCAAAATGGAATATTTATTTTTAAAGCCAATTTTTATTGAAGCTTTGTGCATTTCATATAAAATTCCTAATAAAGACCCACTCCCGCTTCCTTGCCCCCCACCCCACCAGAGCTCATGCATGCTACCTAACATGTTTTTTATCTTTTTCTCAGTCTCTTTTAAAATTTTCTTTTTTTCTTTTTCTTTTTTTTTTTTTTTTTTTTTTTTGGTTCTTTTAAATTTTTTTTGAGACAGGGGTCTCCCCTGTAGCCCCAGCTGACTTGGAACTCACTCTGTAGACCAGGCTGGCCTTGAACTCACAAAGATCCACCTGCCTCTGCCTCCCAAGTGCTAGGATTAAAGGTGTGCGCCACCATGCCCAGCTAAAATTTTCAACATAGAAGTTTACTGTTTTGACCAGAAGTTCACCATTTCAGTCAGTTGTTTGACCCAGTCTTTGTTGTTGTTGTTCTTTCCAATCTGTATCACTCCAAAATATGCATATATACATGCCACATATATCTTTTAGCATCTTCAGCTTATGATTTCTTCCCCCCCCCTTTTTTTTTTAAATTAGGCTGAAAGATGTCATGTTTGAAGGCTCCTCCTTGGCAAGCCCAAACCACCATCAGTCTTGTTCTTGTGCTCCACACTAGGGTCTTCCCTTCCCATGGTCACCAAATGAGGTACAGTAAGCACCACGTCCTGTCTTGTTCTTCCTGTACTGGTCTCTATGATACAGCCTGGGTAGTCCAACAATAACAGTCTATACTCTGAAGAGGCTCAAACCCCAGTAGTAGCTCAGTCCACAAGCTGAATGTCTCAGCAGTCCCCATCTGGCACTGAAGGTTTGGAGGATTCTTGGAGAGACATGAGTCATCAGCCCATATTGGAAGGTTGAAAAGCTGTGTCTCATGATTTTGAAGGACGGCAAAAGCAGTGGCAGCCACAGGGTAGATGCACTTGCCAGTAAGACAGGAAAAACAACTGTGTTCCTTTTTAAAAGAACAGAATATTTATAAAGGACACAAAATGTAAAAGAGGCATTCGGGGGGCTGGAGAGATGGCTCAGTGGTTAAGAGCACTGACTGCTCTTGCAGAAGACCTGGGTTTGATTCCCAGCACCCACATGGCGGCTAAGAACCATCTTTAACTCCAGTTCCAGGGGAATCCAACACCCTCTTCTGACCTCCACAGCATTGCATGACACAGGTGCACCAACCTGCATGCAGACGGTATACTCATACACATAAAAAATAATAAATAAAAATATTTAAAAAAAAAGAGGCATTTGGGCACTGGGAATACAAGCACACAGGTATACGAGCTGACTGTCCAGGCTGTGACAGTGAAGGCAGAGGTCAGAGTGATGTCAGATTCAGCAAGATGTTCTGTATTCTCTGAAGCTCTTGGGGCAAATAGACTTCAGCTTCCAGAAGCTGTTTAAGATGTCCAAGCTTCAGGGGCAGCAGTCCTGCCAGTGGCACAGCTGCACAGGTGCCGGCACGGCCCAGGTCTGCCTGGCTCAGTAGCTTCTGAGAAGAAGCCCCCACATCTGGTAGCTCCATCAGGCAAGTCTGTGCCTGAGTGAGGGAGAGGTTGGTCTTCTTTAAGGGAATGATGCTAGGTTGATTGAACAGGCTCCAGTGGATGAACTCATACTGAGGGACATCTGGGTACATAAATGACTCAACGGACCTTAATATATATGACAGAATGTGGGGCTCGAGAGGTGGCTCAATGGTTAAGAGCACTGGCTGCTCTTGCAGAGCAGAGCACCCGTGTTCAATTCCTAGCACCCACATGGTGGCTAACAACCATCAGTAACTCCAGTTTCAGGGGAATCCAATGCCTGCTTCTGACCTCTTTGGGTGTTGCATGACACCAGTGCACTTACACACATGCATATAAAAATAATAAATAAAGTAAATCTTTTTAAAAAAATATACGACAATGCATGAAGTCCTGGGGGCACGGGTAGGGGAAAGGGCCTCCTGCACAAATGCCACTAGTCAGTAAGCCAAGCCAATAAAGCAAGCAGCTGCCAAGTCTAGGAGAGTGGGGGAGACGGGGATGGATGTGCTTTGCCCTAAGGAACAAGGGTCCCTAAGTGGGGCACACAGCCAGTAGGAGCAAGTAATTCGTTACAAAGTTCAGGCTCTAGAGTTCTAAACAGTCTCAGATTCGAATCTTGTCTCTACCACCTACCAGCTCTACAATCGTCGGCTTCTAGCTTCAGGCTTCCCAGTTGGCAAAATGGGAATAAAAACCATGGATTTGCTTTGTTTTGAGCCAGGGTTTCATGTAGCCCAGGCTGGCCCCAAACTGCATATATAATTCAGGTGACCTTGAACTTCTAGTCCTCCTGCCTCTACTTCCTAAGTTCTGGGCTGATAGGTGTGTACTACCACACCCAGTTTTATGCTGCGGTCCTGAGAATGGACTCCAAAGCACTGTGCACTAGGCAAGCAAGCACTCTACTGGGTCACGTCCCCAGCCCAAGTCATGTTTCTTTAAGGAAGGTTGAATTAGAAGCTGCATGGACCACTTCAGCACATTTCTTGGTGCACTGAAGTCCCGCGGTGGCCAGCGTTACTGTGCTGCTGCCTTTTCTGGTCCCTGTAAGACTGGAGGGGGAGCTATCAATGGTCAGCTATGACCCTGGATTTCATCTCTGGGTCCCCCTTGCGTTGCTCCTCAGGACCAGAGCTACAGCCAAGAACCCTCCAGAGATTGAGTCAGGGTGCTGGTGCCCACCCAGTAGGCCTCTCTTCACACAGCTCCACAGGAAGTCACATGAGCAGGTCACAGGCAGACTGTTAAGTGCTGTCAGCAGCTCCAACACGTTCCTGGGATTCTTCAGCCCACTGCTCATGTGGGACTCAGAGGAGCCTGCAAATGAGTGGACACAAGCTGTAGCTGTGGTCACAATCAACCAAGAGGGAAACTGCAGGCAGATGCCTGGTGCAGGTGATGGGTGCAGGTGACGGGTGCAGGTGATGACGGGTGCAGGTGACAACAGGTGCAGGTGATGGGTACAGGTGACGGTTGCAGGTGACGGGTACGTGCACACGTGGGCACCCTCACTCTCTCATGCCTCACCCAGGGAGGCATCACTCTTGCCTGGAGTACTCCTCTACCTACTCAGTCCCCCAGTGGATAGTGAGGTGGGCATGTTTGCCAGTTCTGGCAAGAAACCTAGACACTTGGGACAAGAGTCCTTAGGGAGATGCTATGGGAGTTTGGGGTTCTGCTTCTGAGAAACTGGCCCTCCCTGATCCCAGGGCTGGGCTCAGCAAACACCTATTGACACCCAAATGAGTTCTGCACTCTGTTGGGGACCCAAAAGGTTCTGGCCCTCCCGGAGTCTGTAAGTCAAGGAAGACCACTGGGTGTGGTGGTTCAGGACTGTAGTCCCGGTGTTCAGGCGCATGAAGGGGAATGACTTTGGCAAGATCAAGGCCAGCTAGGCTACATAGTGGATTAGTTACTTTCCTGTTGCTATTATAAAACACCATGACCAGCCGGGTGTGGTGGTGCACACCTTTAATCCTAGCACTTGGGAGGCAGAGGCAGGCGGATCTTTGTGAGTTCAAGGCCAGCCTGGTCTACAGAGTGAGTTCCAGGACAGCTGAGGCTACAGGGAGACCCTGCCTCAAAAAGACCAAAGAAAAAAAAAAACAAAACAACAAAAAAAAAAACAACCATCGACCGATGGGAACTTACAAAGGAAGAGTTTGTTGGACTTATGGTTCCAGGCATTATTGTCTATCTTGAGTGGAGAGACATGGTCCAAGGAGCCCGGAGGAAGAAAGCTGGTGATTCACATCTTCAAGGAGGTCCCAGGAAAGCAGAGAGAAACTGGAAATCTGGTAAAGCTTAGGAACTCTTGCTGGGCCTGGTGGTACACGCCTCTGTAACCCACACATTGGAGGCAGAGGAGGCAGATCTCTGTGAGTTTATAGACCAGCCTGGTCTACATTAAGTGCGAGCTCCAGGACAGCTCAGCTAGGACTAAAGAACACCAATTTTTCTCAAAAAGACCGAAAACCCTGAAAAAAAAAAAACTCTCACAAGCCCATCCCCCAGTGACATGCTCTTTCAGCATGTCCATACCTCCTACAGGTTCAATGATCCTCCCCAAAGAGTACCATGAGAGTGAGGGTAAAGTGTCCAATACTTGCGAGCCAACATCACTATACCCACAGTGAGTTCAAGGACTAGTGTGGGTTATAGACAAGACCATGTCTCCATTCACCTGAGCACACAGAAAAGACCAATAATTTTTTCTTTCTTTTTGAGACTGGGTCTTCCTGTAGCTCCAAGTATCCTGGAACTCACTAAGTAACCCAGGCTGGTCCCTTGATCTCACGAGATCTGCCTCTGCCTCCCAATGCTGGGTATTAAAGGTGTGTACCACCACCCTGTCAAAACCAGTAATCTTTTGTTGTGGTGGATTAAATCATTTCTGATAATTTATGTGTACTTCAATTAACTTTATGTTATTTAAGTTAATACATTTTAGTTGTTTTGCCTGAAGATATTTAAGTACACCGGTGTCATGCAATGCAATCCACAGTAGGTCAGAAGGGGCGTTAAATTCCCCTAGACTGGAGTTTTGGACCAAAACAAAAGACATCGAATGAAAGTAGGTTTCCCCACACTTTAATTAATATGTAAGTTCTTATCTACTGGGTTTGATACAGGAACTAATAAAAGTTAGTCCTATAAATTTAAAAAAGTGGGTTTCCCACCCATCCGGATCGCAACTCCTTCCCTCCCACATCTGTGAATCCATGTCTTATTCTTGTGTCCAATTGTTTATAGTCAAGGTTTTGGGCATACTTCTTTTTTCCCTTTAAATTAAGCGCATTTTCGTTTCTTTCTTTTTTTTGTTTGTTTTGAAGACCAGTTTCTCCTATAGTGCCCCAGCTGGCCTGGAAACTTCACTCTTGTTAGACTCAGGCTGCCTCTGCCTCGCCGGAGTGCTGGGACTGAAGGCATGCACCACCCCAACCCGGGCTTCAAAGACAGCTTCTTAGCCACACCATGTAGGTGCTGGGAATTGAAGCCTTGGTCCCACAAAAAGCAGTTGAGTGCTCTTAACCACTGTAGCCATCCTTTCAGCCCCAAATTTTCTTTTTTCTTTCTTTTCTGTTTCTTTCTTCTCTTTCTGTCTTTTCTTTCTTTCTTTCTTCTCTTTCTCCTCCTCCTCTTCCTTTTTTTTTTTTTTTTGTCTTTTTGATTTTTTGTTTTCTGAGACAAGGTTTCTCGACCAGTGTCGAATCCTAGAGCTCACTAGGGAATCCACCTGTCTCTGCCCTCCCAAGTGCTAGTATTAAAGGCGAGCCCCCACGCGCCCACCAGCATTAAATTAAGCTTTTCAACCACTAAATTAACATAATCTTAGAACCATATCAGATCCTAATAGCATAATCACATCTGGAAGTCCGTCAACCAGGATGCTTCCATTTATTTTGTCGTCATTTGGCTGGCACATGCTGGGAGGCTAGAGGACAACATTGTGGGAGTTGTATTCTTCTCTCTTTACCATCTGGGTCCCTGGGGATGGAACTACAAGTCATACAGACTTGTCAGCAAAGTACCTTGTCCCCACTGAGCCATCTGCCAGCCCTGGAATGCTATTGTGTGACCATGGGTGGTACTTCCATAGCCAAGCAAAGACAAAAACCAGGACAGAATCTACATCAGATGTCTTAGGAGTAGGGAGGAGAGCACTGGACAGATGCCTCGGCTGAACATGAGTCCACTAAGCACAACACCACCTGTTCTCAGTGTGTCACATACAAATCTTAAGAACGTGAGAGCCTCGAGACGAGTGATTCCTCAGGCTGGGCTCTTACCTCTCCTCAACCTATGAGGCTCCCTGGGAAACAGTTTGGGGGTTCAGAGGAGAATGAGAACAGCAGGTTGGAGGAGCTGGGCAAGATGTGCTCATTTTCCATAAAGCTTTTCCCTAGACATTGTGGACACTCATTCAAGTTCCCTGAGCTGAGACTCAGGGTCCTTCTGTTTGTTACCAGGCTGGCCTTGAACTCACAGAGATTTGCCTACCACTGCCTCCGAGGCTAAAAGGAAAAGTGAAAAAAAAAAAAAATGGCACACTAGCTAAAAGATGGTTCTTAGCCTCCATATGGTGCTGGGAATCAAACCGGGTGTCTCTCCCAAGTAGGCAGTCCGTCCCTTTAACTGCGAGCCAATCTCTCTCTAGCCCCTGCTCATTTCTTTGAGGCAGTTGCCTGGAGGTAATCGTATTATATACTTCAGGAGGTCGTTGAAGTGAAGGATCACTGAGTTCACTGACTAGTCTGGGCTACAAGGAATGCTTGCCAGGCCAGCCTAGACTATATCAGTAAGCGTGAACCGGCTGTCAATAAACACAAGTATTTAAAGAGAGTTTTCTTACAGCCAGGTCCGGAAAGCAGGAGAACATGCTGGGCCTGGCCACACAGTGAAGTCTCTGTGTGAGTACGTGGAATGTGTCCCCTGACCCTAGCTCGGGCTGAGTTTCCCACCATGTTTTCCTTAAGGACCTTTTCCTTTGCCCAGGTGCCTGTCCGCATTTGGAGCACAGACATATCCCTGGATTTCTAGAACTGGCTGTTGTCCTAGAGTGCCCAGGCCAAAGTGCCCTCTTTAATCTCACCTCAACTTTTTCTAATATGTTTTTCAAATGGTTTACTAATGCACCAAGCCATGGAGGTGCAATAGAAGGTCCACAGGTTCCCATGGAGCTGATTGTCCTCATGCATCAAGGACATAAACTGTCACCAAAGCAGAAATGGACTTCTACAGAGGCAGAAAGGAGTACCAATACAAAGTTTGGGAGTTTTGGAGAGGCCTTCTTTTTCTTTGTCTATACAGGGGCTTGGAAGCTAGGGCCCTCTTCATGTGCTAGCCATGTACTCTCCCACTGGCCACAACACCTCCAGCTGGCAGGCCTTTCTGAGTACCTTGATGGTCAAGTAGTTAGAAAAACTCAAGGTCGGGGAGGGACAGAGGGAGAGCATCCAGTCAAAGATGTACTGTAGTGGCTGGAGAGATGGCTCAGAAGTTAAGAGCATTGTGTCTTTGCAGAGGACCCGGTTCCAGTTCCCCACAACATTGGAGCTAACAATATATTCCAGTTCTAGGGATCTGACCCCCTTCTGACGTCCACGGCATTGCATGATACCAAGTCTCTTGCATACATGCTGAAAATAACACGCAACACTAAAATTTAAAGAAAAAATAATATTTAAAAAATTAAAAAGAGTGGGCGGAGAGATGGCCTAGCGAGTGTAAGAGCGACCGACCAAGCTCTTGCAGAGGACCCGTTCGATCCCAGCACCCCATGGTCGGCCGATGAAAACCGTCTGAAACTTTCAATTCCAGGAGAACTTCCAGGTTCCAGGGAAATCCGCGCCCTCTCTGAACCTCCGTGGCATGCACACACGGGTGCACAGACCGCATGCAAACATAATTCTACACATACGAAATAAAAAAATTAAATTTTAAAAAAAATAAAAAAATTAAAAAGAAGAAAATACACTCATACCATAAAATAAAATAAAAATATAATATATTTTAAAAAGAAGCAGTTGGCTGCTTTGGCAGAAGACCAGGATTCAGTCTCCAGCATCTAAGCTTCTTAAAACTGTCGTAACTCCAGTCCGCAGGGGATCTGAGGTCCTCTTCTGAACCTAGGCAGACATGGGCATACATTGTGGGCACACTTACATGCATGTAGCCAATAACTCACACACATAAAATAAAAATAAATTTTTTATTTATTTTTTTAAATCTTTATTCATTTTTCATGTGTATGAATGTCCACTGTCTGCATGTAGTTGTGCACCTGTGTCGTTGCAATGCCTCAGACGGTCTCAGAAAGAGGGTTGGATTTCCCCCTGGAGACTGGAGAGTTCTCTGAATTGGAGTTACCAGAATATGTTCTCACCACCATGTGGGTGCTGGGGATCGATACCTGGGTCTCTGCAACTGACCGCAGTCAGCGCTCCCAACTGTAGGCCATCTCTTCTCAGCCCCAAATAACCTTTTTTTAAAAAATAATTTTTTAAAAGTTTAAAAAAAAAAAAATTATGTTCTATGTAATGTACGTCTGCATGCAAGTCTTTGCACCCGCATCGTGCAATGCCGCGGAGGTCAGAAAGGGTGTCAGATTCAACGTGGATTGAGGTTCTCAGATGGTTCTCAGCCGCCTGTGGTGCTGGGGGATCAAACCCGGGTCAACCGTCCTCTGAAGAGCGCGTCGGCGCTCTTAAAACCTCTTAGGCCATCTCTCTGGCCCCCCACAATAACT
Organism: Rhizomys pruinosus; assembly: GCA_009823505.1. Taxonomy (NCBI): domain Eukaryota; kingdom Metazoa; phylum Chordata; class Mammalia; order Rodentia; family Spalacidae; genus Rhizomys; species Rhizomys pruinosus. The sequence continues at coordinate 519,555 of VZQC01000038.1, forward strand.
TTTTTAAGGTCGTGCTACGTAAACAGCAGGGTTGTCCATGGGTCTGGGCCAGGGGTGCCATAAGCAAGACTGGACTGCGGAGCCTTCTACACGGTGGTAAATTCAGGCAACACAGAAGGCCCAAAGGGCGGGAGCCCAGTCAGAGCAGGGTCCGAGGGCGCTATCCACATATACCTGGAAAAACTCACAGCTCTGTTGACAGTCCTGGTTGTTGTCCCTACCCTGGCTCTAGAATATTCTCTCAGGAGCCATGAGCAGACCGTAAGGAAATTTAAACAAAACAAGTGTCCTCTCTCTCCTGGAAGAGACTTTAGGGTAAAAGGAAGGATCAGTGACCTCATTTTGAACCCCAGGCCTGGAGGCTGAAGAGAAGCATTTCAGGCAGATCTGGAAGTTCACTTCAATAAGGAGCTCTCCCAAGCGTTTTCCACAGTTCCATGTAGCCTTAAAGTCAGAAATATCAGCCCGGGCCGGGTGGCACAAAGCCCTTAATCCTAGCACTTGGGGAGCAGAGCGCAGGGTGATATCGTTGTGAAGTTCAAGGCCATTCCTGGTCTACAGAGGACAGCTGGGCTACAGGAGAGCCCTGTCTCCAAAAGAAAAAGAAAAACAAAAAACAAAAAACCCCAAAACACAGAAGATAAGCTAGGAACGTCTAGGGAACAAAGGTCAGACCTAGGCCACTGCCAAGGCTCAGCAACTGCAAGCCTGGCTTACATCTCAGGTCCTGAACACCAACCAGTCTCCAAGATGGCCTCTTCTTCTAAGCATCTGCCCCTCCCACTCCAATGCCCAAAATGGAACAGAATGCAAAAAGGACAGTCAAAAAAGGAAAAGTGGAGCGGAGAGGAGGTCAGTGGAGCCAGCACTGGCAGCTCTGCCCCTCGTCTTCGCTGGCTTGGCGCACACAGGGATAGGTTGGAAGCATTGGAAGCGGCCCCGCAGCCCTGTAGGCGGGGCTGGCCAGGACAGAGGTGCCCGTGACCACCGGGCACTGGGCGGTCCCACTGGCCTGTAGGCTGACCTCACTGCCCAGGATCGCTGGAGCACTTCCTGGGGTCACATTCCGCGCTGAAGAGCCCCTCTCTCGGGCCTTGGTTGGCGCCAATGTCTTTTTAGGAACCCAGGCTCTAATTTTAGTGTTCCGGCCTTCGACACCTTCTCGAAATAGCTCCCTGTTTTCGCTTGTGTCCCTGCCCCTTCCTTGGAGAAGGTGAACCCCGTGCTTCCCCGTGATCAGAGTTGGTGCGCATAGTTCCCAGGCCTTGTATGGGTTTCGGTTGAGGGGCCGTGTCCCCACCGTGTTTGTGTGGCTGGACCTAGGGGACCTGCCCTCTCTGGCAAGGGCAAACCCCAGCGCCCACATGGCAGAGGGTTGCTTCAGGCACCTTGGCCCAGACCTCAGGGAGGGCGCCCTCCCTCTTCCTCACTGTGACTCAGCCATGTTCAGGCAGGACACAAATCCAGGTCCCAAGTCACCCTGGACATGCAGGGCTATCTAACCAATCCCATATCTACCTTGTGGAATTGAGGGTGAGTTGAATGGCTTTAGCCAGGGTAAGAGGAAACTTCACTTTCCTGGTGTCCATTATTGTCCATCTATGGCGTGTGGCTTCACTGGCCCAGGCCCTTACTAGGTGCCAATGTTTCACTGTGCATGATTTAATTAAATTCATCCACGTAGAATATGTCCCCAAGGTCATCAAGAGCAGCCACAGGGATGGAGTAGGATGTGAACTCAGAGAAATCTGGATCCAAGCTCTTTGTGGGTCACATGTAGCTGATATATGTACTTTTTTAAGTCCTTACAAACTTCTCCCACTATCCTTTGTTCTAGTCCTATCTGAGAAGCACATACTCAGCCTTGCATCAAAAGGGCCATGAAGGGGTGGCCTCGAGGTCCCAAGAGCAAATGCCCACTGCTCAGCTCTAAGCGTGGTTCAGAAGGAGACTAGCCTCAGTCAGGAGGTGGCTGGGTCATAGTACTAGGACTTAAGCCCATTATCCACAAGAAAGAACTTCCAGGAGACAGCTAAATGCCCCCCCCCAGACCAGCTGTGCTGCAGGAGAGACAGAAAAAGGGAAGTTCCTTTACCCTGTCTCAAGCCACAGATTCATCCCCAATTCCCACTGTAGATGTGGTGTTGGTTACTCAGCCCTGATAGCCAAGGGGTCTGGGGACCTGGATTTATGTCCTGCCTGAACATGGCTGATGGGTAGAGAGGAGGGAAGGAGCACTTCCTGAGGCCTGGCCAAGATGCCTAAAGGGGCCCAGGAAGTTACAGCAAGAACAGTGCTGGGAATGGAATTGGAGACCCTGAGCTTGCTAGGCAATGCTCCCCATTGAGCTATATTTGCAACCCAGGAAAAGCTCCCTAAAAGGGTGTCCTGCCAGTAGGGTGACTGGCAGCTGGGACGTGAATGATTCAGCACTCTCATTAGGCCTATTAGGACCATGTTCTTACGGGAAATGAATATACCACAAGGGGGAAGAGCCAGACAGGGCCTTGTTGGCCCCTCTTCCTGAACCCAGAGCCCAACCCCAACATGGAGGGGCTCCCTGGAGGACAGCAAGCCGTGGAGCACCCTGTTGGGGCACCTCCAGTACGGCTCCTGTCTTGCTGCCCAGGACACTAAGCACAGGATCAGGATAGGCAGGGCAGGGCAGTAGAGGTGGATGGAGAGTGGCGAAGGGAAGGGGGCTCAGCGCCCTGCTTCCTGCTAGCCCACTCCACCCAGCTAGAGGAAGACCAGAATTCAGGGCTTAGGGAAGCTCCTTCAAACCACCCACCCGTGCTAGTGGCATCTGTTTCTGGGGACAGGCCCTGGAGCTTGTTAGGAGAGTGCGTGATAGCTCTTCTGTGGGGATCCAAAACCCAGCAGCTTCCAGAAGCACTTCAGCCTCCAGAGCTGGCATTCGGTGCTGGGAACCAGAGGGAGCACGGAGGTGAGTGTGCACCTAGCCTGGGAACAGCTGCTGAGCAAAATCCTAATGCTCTAGGGTTGCAGCCCAAACACCTGCTGACGATGATGACGATGTGTGCAAAGAGCAGCGCCCAGCCAGGTGACAACGCTTAATAGTCAGCTGAGGTGTTGCATGCATAACAGGGCATTGGGGGCTGGAGGGACTGAGCAGTTCAGGAGCTGACAGGCTGTCCAGAGGAATGGCCTGTATGTCAAAACAGATTCTTTTAGGAATGATTTAAAAAAAAAACCCTAAAGAAACAAAAAACTAAAATAAAATGGACAGGGGCTGGAGGAGATGGCGCTAGCGTTAAGTAGTGCTGACCGCTCTTTGCTTAGCAGGTACCAGGTTCATCCACAGCACTGCCGACATAGGCGGCCGAGACTGCTAATACTACCATTCCAGGAAACTAGTTCCAGGGGAATCCAACACCCTCGTCTGACCCTCGCGCATTGCACGATTCACGGGTGCACAGACCTGCCATGCAGACAGTACATGTTCAATACACATACAGAAATAAATAAAATTAATAAAAAAATTAAAAAAAATTTATTGGGACACATGAATTTTTAAAGTTTTATTATTTTTTTATCTGTATGAGTATACTGTCGCAATGTAGGTTTGTGTACCTGTGTCATGCAATGCCGGTGGAGTCAGAAGAGGGCATTGGGATTCCCTCTGGAACTGGAGTTGAGACGGTTCTTAGCCGCCATGGTTGGGGGTGCAGGGAATCTAACAACCCGGGTCCTCTGCAAGAGCAGTCGCGTGCTCTTAACTGTGAGCATCTCCCCAGCCCCGACAAATCTGATTTTTTATCTTATTTTTTAAAACAATCATTTTTTATATAATTTTTTTTATTTATATTTTGTGGCATCGAATGTACTGTCTGGCATGTAGGTTTGCCACCTGTTTGTGTCAATATGATCGCGGAGCCAGAGAGGGCGCGGGTACTCCCCTTGAACCTGGCTATCTTTTCTGCGTTGTGAGTGTACCATGATGGTTCTCAGCGTGCCATGTGGTGTGCCAGGGATCGAACACTTGGCCCTCTGCAGAGGCAGCGGTCACTCTCACACTAGGTCATCCCTCCAGCCCTGAACAAATCTGATTTTTAAATAGTGACTAAAACTTGCTAAGGGCTGGACGTTGCTCAGTGGTAGAGCATGCACCTTAGCATACACAAGGCCTGGGGTTCTGTCTCTACCACGGTAATAGAAGAAAACAAAATTTCCACTGAGTTTTCTCAGTACAAATACTTGCTTAACTTAGGTGTGCCACAGTAGAGAAAGGGAAGCAGGCCTAAGAAGGAGGTTAGAAGATTTCTTTTTTCTTTTTCTTGTTTTTTTTTTTGAGGGGAACAGTGGGTCTCCCCTGTATGCTCCAGCTGGCTGGAACTTTACTAGGGTGACCAGGCGTGGCCCATCTCATCGACAGAGATCTAACGTTCCTCTGGCCTCTCCAACTGCTGGATTAAAAGGTGTGCATTAGTATAGTTCTCCAGGTTTGACTTTTTTTTTTAAGTACATGTCAGGGCTGGAGAGATGGCTCATGGTTAGAGACACTCAACTGCTCTTCTGCTAGAGGACCAGGTTTGATTCCCGAGCACCCACATTAAAAAGGACACTGAAAACTGTTAACTCTAGTTCCAGGGGAAAAACACTCTCTCTTTCTGACCTCCAAAGCATTTGCACAGACAATGGGTTGCACTTACCGTTCAACTAAGTGCAGCAGAACACACTCATTACACGATAAAATGTTATAAAATAAAATGAAAAGTACTTGGTCTGGGTCTGGGTGGTAGACTCAGTGGGCAGGAAGTGTGCCCTAGCTGCATAAGCCTCGAGTTCAGGTCCCGCGTAAACCAGGCTTGGGGTGCACAGCTATATATCCCAGAAATTGAGAATGCGGAAGGCAGAAGGCTCAGAATTTCAAAGGTCAGGTCGCCTTGGCTTACAACAGTTGAAATTGCTGAGGACCATCTTGGGTTACATAAGCTGATTACCTCTGACCGTTGTGAGGCAGCCTGGGTAGTCGCTGTATCCCATTTCTGACATGGCTAGGGAGACTAAGGACCAGATGATGCATAAGCACTTTGCGAAGTGTCATGCAGCAGCTGCATGAGTTCAGATGTAAGCTGGCGTGTCTTTGATTCAGATAGGGGTGCTCTCCCACTCTATTCTCGCCTCCAAGAGGCTGTGGTGTGTGGGGGTTTTGGGGGTGGGGCAGCTCCACAGCACTGGGAGCCACTTTTCCCAGAAGAGCTGACCCACCCCTGTCACCCAGGCTCCCTGCTCTCAGCATCCCGGAAAAAATTAAGGTTGGAGATAAGGTCACTGAGGTGCTGATGGGGTATGTGACAGATGGCTGACGTCTCTGCAGCTCTGCAGACAGCCCCACCCTGCAGGGCCACCATGGAATGCATAAAGGAATGGTCAGTGGGTGTTGGTGATAGGTAGATTCCAGTGTCCAGGCCATACACTCCATCCANTTTTATTTTTTTTTTTTTTTTTGGTCTTTTTGAGACAAGGTTTCTCTGTAACCCCAGCTGTCCTGGAATTGGCCCTGAACTCACAGAGATCCACCTGTCTCTGCCTCCCAAGTGCTAGTATTAAAGGCATGCCCCACCACGCCCACCAGCATTAAATTAAGCTTTTCAACCACTAAATTAAATAATCTTAGAACATATTCAGATCTAATAGCATAATCACATCTGGAAGTCCTCACCAGGATGCTTCATTTATTTTGTCGTCATGGTGCACATGTGGAGGTCAGAGGACAAATTGTGGGAGTCGATTCTCTCTTTCCACCATCTGGGTCCTGGGGATGGAACACAAGTCATCAGACTTGTCAGCAAGTACCTGTCCCCACTGAGCCATCTTGCCAGCCCTGGAATGCTTGTGTGACATGGGTGGTACTCCAAGCCAAGCAAAGGACAAAAACCAGGACAGATCTACATCAAGATGTCTTAGGAGTAGGGAGAGAGCACTGGACAATGCCGGCTGAACATGAGTCCACTCAGCACAACACACCTGTTCTCAGTGTGTCACATACAAATCTAAGAACGTGAGGAGCCCGAGACGAGTGATTCCTCAGGCTGGGCTCTTACCTCTCCTCAACCTATGAGGCTCCCTGGGAAACAGTTTGGGGGTTCAGAGGAGAATGAGAACAGCAGGTTGGAGGAGCTGGGCAAGATGTGCTCATTTTCCATAAAGCTTTTCCCTAGACATTGTGGACACTCATTCAAGTTCCCTGAGCTGAGACTCAGGGTCCTTCTGTTTGTTGACCAGGCTGGCCTTGAACTCACAGAGATCTGCCTACCTCTGCCTCCTGAGTGCTAGGATTAAAGGTGTGGGCCACCACGCCTGGCTTAAAGATGGTTCTTAGCCTCCATATGGGTGCTGGGAATCAAACCCGGGTCCTCTCCAAGAGCAGTCCGTGCTCTTAACTGACGAGCCATCTCTCCAGCCCTGTCCATTTCTTTGAGAGTTTCCTGAGGTAGATGTATTATCATACTTCAGAGGGTGAAGTGGAAGGATCACGAGTTCACGACCAGTCTGGGCTACATAGGAAGTTGCAGGCCAGCCTAGACTATATAGGGAAACCCTGACTCATAAACAAAGTATTTAAAGAGAGTTTTCTACAGCCAGGTCCGGAGCAGAGAACATGCTGGGCCTGGCACACAGTGAATCTCTGTGTGAGTACGTGGAATGTGTCCCCTGACCCTAGCTGGGCTGAGTTCCCACCATGTTTTCCTTAAGACCTTTTCCTTTGCCCAGGTGGCCTGTCCGCATTGGAGCACAGACATATCCCTGGATTTCTAGACTGCTGTTGTCCTAGAGTGCCCAGGCCAGTGCCCTCTTTAATCTCACCTCAACCTAATATGTTTTTCAATGGTTACTATGCACCAAGCCATGGAGGTGCAATAGAAGGTCCACAGTTCCCATGGAGCTGATGTCCTCATGGCATCACAGGACATAACTGTCACCAAAGCAGAAATGGACTCTACAGAGGCAGAAAGGAGACCAAACAGTTTGGGAGTTTTGGAAGGCCTTCTTTTCTTTGCTATACAGGGGCTTGAACTAGGGCCCCTCATGTGCTAGCCATGTACTCTGCCCCTGGGCCACACCTCCAGCTGGCAGGCCTTTCTGAGTACCTGATGGTCAAGTAGTTAGAAACTCAAGTCGGGGAGGGACAGAGGGAGAGCTATCCAGTCAAAGATGTACTGGTGTGGGCTGGAGAGATGGCTCAGAACTTAAGAGCACTGACTGCTCTTGCAGAGGACCCAGGTTCCATTTCCAGCACACATATGGCAGCTAACAACTATCCATAATCCCAGTTCTAGGGGATCTGACCCCCTTCTGACGTCCACGGGCATTGCATGATACAAGTGCTCTTGCATACATGCAGAAAATACACGCACACAAAATTTAAAAAAAAATAATATTAAAAAATTAAAAAGAGGGGGCTGGAGAGATGGCCTAGCGGTTAAGAGCGCCGACCGCTCTTGCAGAGGACCCGGGTTCGATCCCCAGCACCCACATGGCGGCCGAAAACCGTCTGAAACTTCAATTCCAGGAGAACTCCAGTTCCAGGGGAATCCGAGACCCTCTTCTGACCTCCGCGGCATTGCACGACACGGGTGCACAGACCTGCATGCAGACACTACATTCATACACATACGGAAATAAATAAAATTAAATTTTAAAAAAATTAAAAAAAAATTAAAAAGAGAAAATACACTCATACACATAAAATAAAATAAAAATAAATATATTTTTAAAAAGAGCAGTGGCTGCTTTTGCAGAAGACCAGGATTCAGTTCCCAGCATCTACATGGCTTCTAACACTGTCCGTAACTCCAGTCCCAGGGGATCTGAGGTCCTCTTCTGACCTAGGCAGACATTGCACATTGTGGGCACACTTACATGCATGTAGCCAATACACTCACACACATAAAATAAAAATAATTTTTATTTATTTTTTTAAATCTTTATTCATTTTTCATGTGTATGAATGCACTGTCTGCATGTAGGTCTGTGCACCTGTGTCGTGCAATGCCTCAGAGGTCAGAAGAGGGTGTTGGATTCCCCTGGAACTGGAGTTCTTCTGGAATTGGAGTTACAGATGGTTCTCAGCCACCATGTGGGTGCTGGGGATCGAACCTGGGTCCTCTGCAAGAGCAGTCAGCGCTCCCAACTGCTAGGCCATCTCTCCAGCCCCAAAATAACTTTTTTTAAAAAATATTTTTAAAATTTTTATTTATGTCTGTATGTGTATGAATGTACTGTCTGCATGCAAGTCTGTGCACCCGCATCGTGCAATGCCGCGGAGGTCAGAAGAGGGTGTCAGATTCACCTGGAATTGGAGTTTCAGATGGTTCTCAGCCGCCATGTGGGTGCTGGGGATCAAACCCGGGTCCTCTGCAAGAGCGGTCGGCGCTCTTAACCTCTAGGCCATCTCTCTGGCCCCCCCAAAATAACTTTTTTAAGGTGTGCTAGTAAACAGCAGGGTTGTCCATGGGTCTGGGCCAGGGGTGCCATAAGCAAGACTGGACTGCGGAGCCTTCTACACGGTGGTAAATTCAGGCAACACAGAAGGCCCAAAGGGCGGGAGCCCAGTCAGAGCAGGGTCCGAGGGCGCTATCCACATATACCTGGAAAAACTCACAGCTCTGTTGACAGTCCTGGTTGTTGTCCCTACCCTGGCTCTAGAATATTCTCTCAGGAGCCATGAGCAGACCGTAAGGAAATTTAAACAAAACAAGTGTCCTCTCTCTCCTGGAAGAGACTTTAGGGTAAAAGGAAGGATCAGTGACCTCATTTTGAACCCCAGGCCTGGAGGCTGAAGAGAAGCATTTCAGGCAGATCTGGAAGTTCACTTCATAAGGACTCTCCCAACGTTTTCCACAGTTCCATGAGCCTAAAGTCAGAAGATAATAGCCGGGCGTGGTGGCACAAGCCCTTAATCCTAGCACTTGGGAGGCAGAGGCAGGTGGATCTTTGTGAGTTCAAGGCCATTCTGGTCTACAGAGGACAGCTGGGGCTACAGGGAGACCCTGTCTCCAAAAGAGAAAACAAAAACAAAAAACCCCAAAACACAGAAGATAAGCTAGGAACGTCTAGGGGACAAAGGTGCAGACCTAGGCCCTGCCAGGCCAGCAACTGCAAGCCTGGCTTACATCTCAGGTCCTGAACACCAACCAGTCTCCAAGATGGCCTCTTCTTCTAAGCATCTGCCCCTCCCACTCCAATGCCCAAAATGGAACAGAATGCAAAAAGGACAGTCAAAAAAGGAAAAGTGGAGCGGAGAGGAGGTCAGTGGAGCCAGCACTGGCAGCTCTGCCCCTCGTCTTCGCTGGCTTGGCGCACACAGGGATAGGTTGGAAGCATTGGAAGCGGCCCCGCAGCCCTGTAGGCGGGGCTGGCCAGGACAGAGGTGCCCGTGACCACCGGGCACTGGGCGGTCCCACTGGCCTGTAGGCTGACCTCACTGCCCAGGATCGCTGGAGCACTTCCTGGGGTCACATTCCGCGCTGAAGAGCCCCTCTCTCGGGCCTTGGTTGGCGCCAATGTCTTTTTAGGAACCCAGGCTCTAATTTTAGTGTTCCGGCCTTCGACACCTTCTCGAAATAGCTCCCTGTTTTCGCTTGTGTCCCTGCCCCTTCCTTGGAGAAGGTGAACCCCGTGCTTCCCCGTGATCAGAGTTGGTGCGCATAGTTCCCAGGCCTTGTATGGGTTTCGGTTGAGGGGCCGTGTCCCCACCGTGTTTGTGTGGCTGGACCTAGGGGACCTCCCTCTCTGGCAAGGGCAACCCCAGCGCCCACATGGCAGAGGGGTCTGGCTTCAGGCACCTTGGCCAGACCTCAGGGAGGGCGCCCTCCCTCTTCCTCACTGTGACTCAGCCAGTTCAGGCAGGACACAAATCCAGGTCCCCAAGCACCCTGGACATCAGGGCTATCTAACCAATCCCATATCTACCTGTGGGAATTGAGGGTGAGTTGATGGCTTTAGCCAGGGTAAAGAGACTCTCACTTCCTGGTGTCCTTTTGTCATCTATGGCGTGTGGCTCACTGGCCCAGGCCCTTACTAGGGTGCCCAATGTTTCCTGTGCATGATTTAATTAAATTCATCCACGTAGAATTGTCCCCAAGGTCACAGAGCAGCCAAGGGATGGAGTAGGAATGTGAACTCAGGAAATCTGGATCCCAGCTCTTTGTGGGTCACATGTAGCTGATATATGTACTTTTTTAATCCTTACAAACTTCTCCCAGCTATCTTTGTTCTAGTCCTTCTGAGAAGCACCATACTCAGACTCTTGCATCAAGAAGGCCAGAGGGGTGGCCTGAGGTCCCAGAGCAAATGCCCACTGCTCAGCTCTAAGGTGGTTCAGAAGGAGACTGAGCCTCAGTCAGGAGGTGGTGGTCATGTACAGGACTAGCCCCATCTAGACAAGAAAGAACTTCCAGGAGACAGCTAAATGCCCCCCCCCCCAGCAGCTGTGCTGCAGGAAACAGAAAAAGGGAAGTTCCTTTACCCTGTCTCAAGCCACAGATTCATCCCCAATTCCCACTGTAGATGTGGTGTTGGTTACTCAGCCCTGATAGCCAAGGGGTCTGGGGACCTGGATTTATGTCCTGCCTGAACATGGCTGATGGGTAGAGAGGAGGGAAGGAGCACTTCCTGAGGCCTGGCCAAGATGCCTAAAGGGGCCCAGGAAGTTACAGCAAGAACAGTGCTGGGAATGGAATTGGAGACCCTGAGCTTGCTAGGCAATGCTCCCCATTGAGCTATATTTGCAACCCAGGAAAAGCTCCCTAAAAGGGTGTCCTGCCAGTAGGGTGACTGGCAGCTGGGACGTGAATGATTCAGCACTCTCATTAGGCCTATTAGGACCATGTTCTTACGGGAAATGAATATACCACAAGGGGGAAGAGCCAGACAGGGCCTTGTTGGCCCCTCTTCCTGAACCCAGAGCCCAACCCCAACATGGAGGGGCTCCCTGGAGGACAGCAAGCCGTGGAGCACCCTGTTGGGGCACCTCCAGTACGGCTCCTGTCTTGCTGCCCAGGACACTAAGCACAGGATCAGGATAGGCAGGGCAGGGCAGTAGAGGTGGATGGAGAGTGGCGAAGGGAAGGGGGCTCAGCGCCCTGCTTCCTGCTAGCCCACTCCACCCAGCTAGAGGAAGACCAGAATTCAGGGCTTAGGGAAGCTCCTTCAAACCACCCACCCGTGCTAGTGGCATCTGTTTCTGGGGACAGGCCCTGGAGCTTGTTAGGAGAGTGCGTGATAGCTCTTCTGTGGGGATCCAAAACCCAGCAGCTTCCAGAAGCACTTCAGCCTCCAGAGCTGGCATTCGGTGCTGGGAACCAGAGGGAGCACGGAGGTGAGTGTGCACCTAGCCTGGGAACAGCTGCTGAGCAAAATCCTAATGCTCTAGGGTTGCAGCCCAAACACCTGCTGACGATGATGACGATGTGTGCAAAGAGCAGCGCCCAGCCAGGTGACAACGCTTAATAGTCAGCTGAGGTGTTGCATGCATAACAGGGCATTGGGGGCTGGAGGGACTGAGCAGTTCAGGAGCTGAGGACTGTCTCTCAGGGGACTGGCCCTGTATTGTCAAATACAGAAGGAAAACCTTATGGAACACTTTTAAAAATCTTATGGACAGGGGCTGGAGAGATGGCCTAGCGGTTAAGAGTGCTGACCGCTCTTGCAGAGGACCCAGGTTCGATCCCCAGCACCCACATGGCGGCCGAGAACTGTCTGAAACTCCAATTCCAGGAGAACTCCAGTTCCAGGGGAATCCAACACCCTCTTCTGACCTCCGCGGCATTGCACGACACGGGTGCACAGACCTGCATGCAGACAGTACATTCATACACATACAGAAATAAATAAAATTAATAAAAAAATTAAAAAAAATCTTATGGACAAATGATTTTTAAATTTTTATTATTTTTTTATCTGTATGAGTATACTGTCTGCATGTAGGTTTGTGTACCTGTGTCATGCAATGCCGTGGAGGTCAGAAGAGGGCATTGGATTCCTCTGGAACTGGAGTTAGAGACGGTTCTTGGCCGCCATGTGGGTGCTAGGAATCAAACCCGGGTCCTCTGCAAGAGCAGTCGGTGCTCTTAACTGCTGAGCCATCTCCCCAGCCCCGACAAATCTGATTTTTATTTATTTTTTAAACAATCTTTTTTATATAATTTTATTTATTTATTTTTGTGCATGAATGTACTGTCTGCATGTAGGTTTGTGCACCTGTGTTGTGCAATGTCGCGGAGGCCAGAAGAGGGCGTCGGACTCCCCTGGAACTGGACTTCTCCTGGAATTGGAGTTACAGATGGTTCTCAGCTGCCATGTGGGTGCCAGGGATCGAACACGGGCCCTCTGCAAGAGCAGTCGGCACTCTCAACCACTAGGTCATCCCTCCAGCCCTGACAAATCTGATTTTTAAATGTGACTAAAACTTGCTAAGGTCTGGACGTTGCTCAGTGGTAGAGCATTGACCTAGCATACACAAGGCCCTGGGTTCTGTCTCTACCACTGTATAGAAGAAAACAAAAATTTATCCACTGAGTTTTCCAGACAAAACTTGTCTATAGGCTGTGCCCAGCAGTAGAGAAAGGGAAGCAGCCTAAGAAGAGGTTAGAGATTTCTTTTTTCTTTTCTTTTTTCTTTTTTGAGACAGGGTCTCCCTGTAGCTCCAGCTGGTCTGGAACTTACTAGGTAGACCAGGCTGGCCTCAATCTCACAGAGATCTACTTGCCTCTGCCTCCCAAGTGCTGGGATTAAAGGTGTGCATTAGTATACCCAGGTTTGACTTTTTTTTTAAGTACATTGTCAGGGCTGGAGAGATGGCTCAGTGGTTAAGAGCACCAACTACTCTTGCAGAGGACCCAGGTTTGATTCCCAGCACCCACATGGTGACTGAGAACCATCTTTAACTCTAGTTCCAGGGGAAACCCACACCCTCTTCTGACCTCCAAAGCATTGCACGACATGGGTGCACCAACCTACATGCAGACAGAACACTCATACACATAAAATGTTAAATAAAAATAAAAATGAAAAAGTACATTGTCTTGGGTCGGGGTGTAGCTCAGTGGGCAGAGTGTGCCTAGCGTGCATAAAGCCCTGAGTTCAGTCCCTAGCGTAAACCAGGCTTGGGGGTGCACAGCTATAATCCCAGAAATGAGAATGCGGAAGCAGAAGGCTCAGAAATTCAAGGTCAGCCTTGGCTACACAGTTAGTCTGAGACCATCTTGGGTTACATAAGACTGTTACCTTGACCTTGTGAGGCAGCCTGGGTAGGTCAGCTGTACCCATCTGACAGGCTAGGGAGACTAAGGACCAGATGAGCAAAGCACTTTGCGAGTGTCATGCAGCAGCTGCAGAGTTCAGATGTAAGCTGGCGTGTCTTTGATTCAAAGGGGTGCTCTCACCACTCTACCTGGCCAGAGCTGTGGGGTGGGGGTGGGGGGTGGGGCAGCCCACAGCACTGGGAGCCACTTTTCCCAGAAGAGCTGACCCACCCCTGTCACCCAGGCTCCCTGCTCTCAGCATCCCGGAAAAAATTAAGGTTGGAGATAAGGTCACTGAGGTGCTGATGGGGTATGTGACAGATGGCTGACGTCTCTGCAGCTCTGCAGACAGCCCCACCCTGCAGGGCCACCATGGAATGCATAAAGGAATGGTCAGTGGGTGTTGGTGATAGGTAGATTCCAGTGTCCAGGCCATACACTCCATCCACTAGCTTCCTCTGGCCCTCCAGAACATAAAGTAGAGCTTACCTACTCCTTGGAGTTCTGATATATGGGACCCTGGGCAGGAGAAGGGCACGCCAGAAGCCTCCCATTGTACCTTCCTTTCCCATACCTTAAAAGCAAGCTGATTTGCTGCAGACCCTGTCCATGAGCCAAGTCAGCTTTTTTTTTTTTTTTTTTTAAGAAAACGGGGTGTTTCTGTACCCCCCGCTGTCTTGAAATCTCCTCTGTAAACCCGGTTGGCCTGGAACTCACAAGGACCCACCTGCCTTTCCCTCCCACGTCCTAGAGGATTAAAGGTGAGCCGCCCCACACCTGGCTTTCCACGCCGGCTCTTTTTTTTTTTTTTATCTTTTTATTTATTTTCCTTATGTGTATGAATGTATTGTCTGCATGCAGGTCTGTGCACCCGTGACGTGTTGTAATGCCGCGGAGGTCAGAAAGGAGTGTGGACCCCTGGAACTGGAGTTCTCCTGGGAATGGAGTGTTCAGCGGGCGGCCGCCATGTGGGTGCTGGGGATCGAACCCGGGGTCCTCTGCAAGAGCGGTCTCGGTGCTCTTAACCGCTAGGCTATCTCTCCAGACCCAAGCCAGCTTCTTTTTAAATCTTTTTTTTTTATTCATTTTATTTTTATTTACTATTTATTTTTGTATGTGTATGAATGTACTGTCTGCATGCAGGTCTGTGCACCCGTGTCGTGCAATGCCGCGGAGGTCAGAAGAGGGTCTCGGATTCCCCTGGAACTGGAGTTCTCCTGGAATTGGAGTTACGGACGGTTCTTAGCCGCCATGTGGGTGCTGGGGATCGAACCCGGGTCCTCTGCAAGAGTGTCGGTGCTCTTAACCGCTAGGCTCTCTCCAGTCCCCCCAAGCCAGCTTCTTAATAGAAGCCCAAGAGAGGCTCTGTGGAATCAAATTCTCAGCCATTGGTGACAGTGAGCTACCACTTCTGAACACTCAGGAGGCTGTTGGCCTACCTTCCTATGGCTCCCAGCAAAATCACTCACAGCTGCTTCCTGACTTGATTCCTTCATCCCTGGTCAGAGCCAAGTGCCCCCAAGCTTGCCAGTGGGCTCTGCCAGCCTTACTAAGGAAAATCCTGCTCTCTAACACTGGCTATTGCTGTTTTGTGAAAATCACAGATCCTACATTAATACTGTGTGTACCACCACACCTACGATTCTAGCACTCAGGAGACAGACAAGAGGATTGAGTTCCAGGCTTACTTACCTGGGCAACATAGTGAGTTCTGGGCCAGCCTGGGCTACAAAGACATATTTTGTCTCTAAAAATAAGCAAGCAAACAAACACACAAAAATAATGTATCATGAAGAGGCTAGAGAGATGGCTTAGCAGTTAAAAATACTTACTGCTCTTCCAGAGGACCCAAGTTTGGTTCCCAGCACCCACACTGGGTGGACTCTAACTCCAGTTCCAGGGAACCCAACACCTTCTTCCAGCCTCTGTGGGTATCTGCATATATACAGCCTATGTTAACCTTTTTCTAGAACATCTATTAGCTGGGCATGGAGGTGCACACTTTTAATGCCAGCTCTTGGGAGGTGGAGGCAGAATTGAAGGCCAGTTTGGTTTATAGAATAAGTTCCAGGCCAGCCAAGACTGTACTGAGACCCTGTGTCAAATTAACAACAACAACAACAATAAATAATAATAATAATAATAGAAGCCAGGCTTGGTGGCGGATGCCTCTAATCCCAGCACTTGGGAGGCCGAGGCAGGTGGATCTCTGTGAATTCAAGGCTAGCCTGGTCCACATAGTGAGTTCCAGGACATCTGGGGGTTACAGGGAGGCCCTGTCTCAAAAAAAGATGAAAGAAAGAAAGAAAGAAGAAAGAAAGAAAGAAAGAAAGAAAGAAAGAAAGAAAGAAAGAAAGAAAGAAAGAAAGAAAGAAAGAAAGAGAGAGAAAGAAAGAAAGAAAGAATAAAAGAAAAGCAATTGTTTCTGAAGTGGAATTTTTCCCTCCAGCTCTGCTGTGAAAGAGACAGATATCAGAATGCAGACGATGTTAAGCCAGGGGTTGCGTGTGGCACACACCTGTCAACTTAGTACTTCAAGGTAGAATCAGGAAGATCAGGAATTCAAGGTCATCCTCAGCTACAAAGTAAATTTGAGGACAGCCCGGGGCTATAGGAAACTGTCAAAAACAAAGAAAAGAAAGTGAAAGTAATCTGCCCAAGTCCCCGGTTGGGGGCTGTTAGTGTGCCAGGCTTAGGGAGCAGGTTATGGAACCTTCTTCACCCCCATCCCTCAGTTCTCTCTAGAAGCTCAAGTCTGTCCTTGTTTGGTAACAGCACAAAGTGGAATGCAGTCCCATGCTGGGCTATGCCAGGCTGCATAGCCCAGGACCATCTATCCAAGGACCACAATTATTTACAAGAGTTCTCCTGCCTCACCTACCGGTCCTGGAATAGAGTGAGGATGGAGAAGAACCAGACTGGCCTTGGGCTGGGATACTGCCTTGTCTTCCCATGTCTGGCCAGCTAGCCTTCCCAAATCCTGGAACAGGCAGTGTCACCCATGTGAGAAAAAAGGCCTTTAGCGCCACCTGCTGGAGATTCAGTAGCAGCATTCTACAGGAGAGAGAGAGACTTCCTTGTATGTCTTGTGAGCCTGAGAATAAAGACAGGGAGAGGATCAGGGGCCTCTCTGGAGGCCTATACTCGACGCTATGAGTAAGTATGAACATTCTTGTCAGAAAATCAGGAAGTTGCTGGGCGTGGTGGCGCACGCCTTTAATCCTAGCACTTGGGAGGCAGAGGCAGGCGGATTTTGTGAGTTCAAGGCCAGTCTGGTCTACAGAGTGAGTTCCAGGACAGCTGGGGCTACAGGGAGACCCTGTCTCGAAAAGACCAAAAAAAAGAAAATCAGGAAGCTGCAGTTGGAAAGATCAAAGCAGGATCCTGGCCTTACGAGGTGAATGGATGGAGGCATAGATATGTAGATGGACAAATGGATGGATGGAGTGATGTGTGAATGGATGGAAGCATGCATGGATGGATGGATGGAGGTGTGAATGGATCAAGGCATAGACAGATGGATGGAAGCACAGATACATAAATGGACAGAGGGAAGTGTGAATGGGTAGAGGCATGGATGCATGGGTGCATGAATGCTTACATATATGCAAGCACGGATGAAGGCTTGTCTGCTATGGAGAATTTTAGTAGGAAGGCTGGCTAGTTGCATGGAAATAAAGTAACTTTTGGGAATTTCCTAAACAATATCCTGGATGTTTGAGTTCAGAGAAGGCAAAGTTTGGAAGTGTCAGCTGGAGGCCGGGCGTGGTGGCGCACGCCTTTAGTCCTAGCACTTGGGAGGCAGAGGCAGGCGGATCTTTGTGAGTTCAAGGCCAGCCTGGTCTACAGAGTGAGTTCCAGGATAGCTGGGACTACAGAGAGACCCTGTCTCAAAAAGACCAAAAAAAAAAAAGTGTCAGCTGGAGCCCCATCCTGTGTCTGATGACCCTAAAACTGATATATCAGTCATGATTATTCGTGACCATAAACCTGTCCTATCTACCTGTTCATGACTTAAGCTACCCACACAGCCTCTAATGAAGGGGACAGTGAATGGCACTGGCCCAGGAAGCTGGGAGAAGCATGGGGTCAGCTCTAGGGGAAGTGCCTGAGGGCTTTGTCTCACAGCTGATATGTATGAAGGGTGTCCATTGTACATGTGGTCTCTCAGAGCTTGGTTGTGTCCATGAAGAATGAAGGAGAGAGAAGCCTCAATGCCCCAGAGATCTCTGAACCTACACCTGTTGGTGCTTAGGACAAAAGAAGAGAGACATCGTGGGTGGGGCCAGTCTCCCCGTTCTGGTCATCGGCAGTCAGCAGTGTGACATTAAGCGAGTTCCTCAGCCCTCTCCACTCTGTTTCCCCATCTGTGGTATGGGCATGGTAACAGCACTGACACAGTAACAGCTCATAGTTGCCCCAGAGGCATAAACCAAATAACAGTGTGGGTCCTAACTGGAAATGGCCACATGCTTGTTGCAGTAATTTTTTTATTATATAGCCAAGTGTGGTGGCACATGCCTTTTTATTAATTTTTTTTTTATTTATTTCTGTATGTGTATGAATGTACTGCCTGCATGCAAGTCTGTGCACCCGTGTCGTGCAACGCCGCGGAGGTCAGAAGAGGGTCTCGGATTCCCCTGGAGCTGGAGTTCTCGTGGAATTGGAGTTTCAGACGGCTCTCGGCCGCCATGTGGGTGCTGGGGATCGAACCCGGGTCCTCTGTAAGAGCAGTTGGTGCTCTTAACCGCTAGGCCATCTCTCCAGCCCTGGCACATGCCTTTAATCCCATCACTTGGGAGGCAGAAGCCAATGGATCTCTAGGTGTTTGAGGCCACCCTGGTCTAGATAGCAAGTTCCAGGACAGTCAGGGCTATATAGTGATATAGTGAGGTCCTGTTTAAACACACACACACACACACACACACACACACACACACACACACACGGGGCTGGAGAGATGACTCAGTAGTTAAGAGCATTGACTGGTCTTGCAGTGGACCTGGGTTTGATTCCCAGCACCCACATGGCAGCTAACAACCATCCAGGGGATCCGATGCCCTATTCTGACCTCAGTGGTTACTGCACTTACATACATGCAGGCAATACACTCATACATATAAAATAAGACTAAATAAAATATTTTTAAAAACACACACACAAAAAAAAACCAAAACAGAAATCTATGGACTGAGGATGCAGCTCAGTTGGCAGAGTGCTTGCCTGGCATGCAGGAGGCCCTGGGATCAAGTTTCCTTCCTCTTAGTGTGGTAGAATACTCTGACACAAAGCAACTGGGGAGTGAAAGAACTTATTGTAGCCTACAGTTCCAGCTTACAGTCCAACATTACAGGGAACTCAAGGTGGTAGGAACCTCAGACAGATAGTCACATCACATCCAGTCAAGAGCACAGGGACATGCTTGGCACTCAGCTTACTTCCTCTAAAGGCTGCTTACTGGCTTATGCTCCCCCTGGCTTGCTCGGCTACCTTTCTTTTTTTTAAATTGTATTTATTACTTTTATTTTGTTTAATGTGTGTGAGTATATAGGCTGCATGTAAGTTAGTGCATCTGTGCCATAAAATGCCCACAAAGTCAGAAGAGGGCATCAGATCCCCTGGAACTGGTGTTAATGGACAGTTGTTAGCTACCATGTCAGTGCTGGGAATCGAACGCAGGTCCTATGCAATAGCAGCAAGTGCTCTTAACTGCTGAGCCATCTCTATGGCCCCTCAGCTTTTCTTTTTCTTTTTTTTAAATATTTTAATTATTTTTATTCTTTTTTAAATTTATTTTTTATATGTATGAATGTACTGTCTACACGTAGGTTTGTGCGCCCGTGTCATGCAATGCCGCAGACGCTAGAAGAGGGTGTCAGATTCCCCTGGAACTGGAGTTAAAGACGGTTCTCAGCCGCCACGTGGGTGCTGGGAATCGAACCTGGGTCCTCTGCAAGAGCAGTCAGCGCTCTTAACCGCTAGGCCATCTCTCCAGCCCCAGCTTTTCTTTTTCTATTATTTTCTTGTTTTTATTTTCTGTGTATGAGTGCACTGCTTGCATGTGTATAAGTGCATTCATGTCATGCAATGGCCATGGAGGTCAGAAGAGGGTGTCAGATCCCCTGGAACTGGAGTTACAGACCATATGGGTGCTGGGATCCAAACCTGCATCCTCTTCAAGAGTAGCCAGTCTAATCACTGAGCCATTTCTCCCGCCCCTCAGCTGCTTTTCTTACACAACCCACTTGCCCAGGGAGAGTATCACCCACAATGCACTGGGCCCTCTGACATCAATTAAGAAAATGCCTCACAGGAGCTGGAGAGATGGCCTAGAGGTTAAGAGCACCGACTGCTCTTACAGAGGACCCGGTACATTCATACACATACAGAAATAAATAAAGAAATAAATAAATAAATAAATAAATAAATAAATAAATAAATAAATAAATAAAATGCCTCACAGACATGCCCATGCCAATCTGGAGGAAATTTCTTTTCTTTCTTTTGTTCTCTCTCTCTCTCTCTCTCCCTCTCTCTCTCTCTCTCTTTCTCTCTCTCCTCTCTCCTCTCTCTCTGTCTTTGAGACCCTGGGTCTCCCTGTAGCCCCAGCTGGTCTGGAACTCTCTATGTAGGCCGGCTGGTCTTGAACTCACAGAGATCCATCCGCCTGACTCTTCCTCCCAATGCTAGGATTAAAGCCATGCACGACCATGATGACTGCAGTTTGTATCAGGTTGACAACAATCAACCCACACACTCCCACAAATGTGCCTGCAGGCCAAGCTGATCTGGAAAATCCTTCACTGAGACTCTCTTCCCAGGTGACTCTAGGTGGTGTCAAGTTGAGAAGAAGGCTGAGCATCACACCCTGGGGACCAAGAGTACCAAGTCCGACCCCTTTTCATATACCATTTCTTTCCAGTTACAGCCACATACACCCATTTGGAAAACTGTCTTTTACTTTTCCTTCCTGAAAATCTACCCCTCTACTCCAGTTCCTGCCTCTGTATTTGGACTGTGACCCTGTGCACACCACAGCAGTAGAAGCTGTTTGATTTCTTCTGGAATAAGGTGGGATCGAAGGCTCAGGAAGCCATTCTCCTCTGTCATGGACAGAGACTGCAGTGGAAGCACTTCCACGACATGGTGAGACATAGTGTCTCAGTACCAGCACTGGAGATCCCAGGTGTAGCCATGACTGAAGTCATGCAGCATTTTTCAGTAGCAGGGACCAATGTGTCCTCATTTCTATTTAGGCCAAGCTGGCTGGAGGCTCTCTTCCTAGAACCGCAGAGTCTATAAATTATGCCCGCTTCTTCCCCACAGCCCAGGGCGGGGGTGTGTCCTAGTTGAAGTGTCCTTTCTCCTCCACATTATCAAAAGCAGCACCTCCCCCACTCTCTGCCCCTCCCATGGTACAAGGTCCCCACCCTCTCTCTTGGGCCTCTGGCCAACCCCTCTTGACTCAGTGTCCTGGAGAGACTTGAGTCTGGGCTTGGGCTGGCCACCTGCAGTACTCCAGACTGTCCCCTGGTCACTGGCATGCTTACTCCCAAGAAGCCACAGTGTTTTCCTCATCCTTTGGCCCTGACAGAGGAGAAAGCCCACACTGCCCACCCGCTGTCCACCAGTTGGCTTCTGGAAAGAGAGGAGTCTGTCTTTCCTGAGGGCAGAGACCCTGAACTGCAGCGGAGATCAGAATGGAGTCTACATTCAGGACATAGTTCTGGAATGAATGAATGCAGGCTCTTGGATAGCCCTACCATACACAAGGATGGAGGTCAGGATGGTCCAAGGCAGCAGAACCCATGAGTCTTTGAGATGTTTTTCCTGGGAGCTATGAGACTGCCTGCCTGTGCAGCCAGTGATCCCATATTGACAGCTCTGTCTTCTGTTAGGAGCCCAGCATAGTTCTGTGGGATCCTTAGGCTGGGCTTAAGGCAGGGCCTGAGCCATTCTGTGTTGCACAGGGAAGTGGCTGAGGCTGAGGCTGTGGCTTTCTGGTAGAACGGACATAGCATACTGCAGCTGAGGATGGCATAGAGGATGTTCTGCAAGGGAGGTTGATCCTGTCCACAGTGCTGAAACCCAATGCTGGAGATGGTGCTCAGCTGCACCTCCTGGAGACCCCTGCCCTGCAAGAAACCCCCTCTTGGTAGGATTTGTTTCAGTGTTTTAAAGGGCACAGCACCCTCATTTTCTACCTTAGCCTCTGTCCTTCCATGTTTAAATCCTGCTTTCTTTTGCCCCATAAAATTGTAGTGCATTTTAGGTGCTTTTCTGAGTAGACAAAAGCTGGCCTTTGTGTCGTTGTTTGAGACAGGGTTTCACTATGTAGCCCTAGCTGGTCTGCTCCTCACTATATATCAGCCTGGCCTTGAACTTACAGAGATCTGCCTGCCTCTGACTCTTGAGTGCTAAAGGCTTGCACCACCACGTCTAGAATCCATTGTTTTGTTTTGTTGGTGTTTTTGAGACAATGTCTCCCTGTAGCCCCAGCTAGCCTGGAACTTGCTCTGTAGACCAGGCTGGCCTAGAACTCACAGAGATCCGCCTGCCCCCATCTCCCGAGTGCTGGGATTAAAGGTGTGCTCCACTATGCCCAGCCCTATTGTATTATTATTATTATTTTTTTTTTTTTGGTCTTTTTGAGACAGGGTCTCCCTGTAGCCCCAGCTGTCCTGGAATTCGCTCTGTAGACCAGACTGGCCTTGAACTCACAAAGATCCGCCTGCCTCTGCCTCCCAAGTGCTTGGATTAAAGGCGTGTGCCACTAAGCTCGGCCCTATTGTATTATTATTATTATTTTTTTAATTTTAGATAACACTGACCTTTTTTTAAATTTTATTTATTTCTGTATGTGTAGGAATGTGTCTGCATGTAGGTCTGTGCGCCCGTGTCGTGCAATGCTGCGGAGGTCAGAAGAGGGTGTCTGATTCCCCTGGAACTGGAGTTCTCCTGGAATTGGAGTTACAGACAGTTCTCAGCCACCATGTGGGTGCTGGGGATCGAACCCGGGTCCTCTGTAAGAGCGGTCGGCACTCTTAACCTCTAGGCCATCTCTCCAGCCCCATTGTATTATTTTTTTTTAATTAATTAATTAATTTATTTATTTATTTATTTCTGTATGTGTATCAATGTACTGTCTGCATGCAGGTCTGTGCACCCGTGTCGTGCAATGCCGCAGAGGTCAGAAGAGGGTCTCCGATTCCCCTGGAGCTGGAGTTCTCCTGGAATTGGAGTTTCAGACGGCTCTCGGCCGCCATGTGGGTGCTGNCTTTAAAATTTTATTTATTTCTGTAGTGTTCAGGAACTGTGTCTGCATGTATGGTCTGCTGCCGCCCGTGGTTCGTTTGCACATGCTGAACGGCATGGTGTCAGACGAGGGTGTCTGATTCCCCTGGAACTTTACGGAGTTTTCCTCCTGGAATTGGAGTTACAGACAGTTTCTCAGCCACCATGTGCGGTGCTGGGGATCGAGTACCCGGGTCCTTCTGTAATGATGGCGGTCCGGCACTTTCCTTACTAGGCCATCTCTCCAGCCCCATTGTTATTATTTTTTTTTTAATAATTTAATTAATTTATTTATATTTATTTTCTGTATGTTGTACAGATTGTACTGTCTGCGAATGCAGGTCTGTCGGCCACCCGTGTCGTGCAATTGCCGCAGACGTCAGCAAGAGGGTCTCCTTATTCCCCCTTGGAGCTGGAGTTCTTCCTGGAATTGGAATTTCAGAAGGCTCTCAGCCAGCCATGCTGCGGTGTGGGGATTGAACCCAGGTCCTCTTAAGACGCGGGTCGGCGCTTCTTTAACCGCTTGGCCATTCTGCCTCCAGCGCCCCCCCTTTTCTTTTTTAATTTTATTTATTTCTGGTATGTTCATGAATGTACTGCTCTGCATGCCAGGTTTGTGCACCCATCGTCGTGGCTAACTGCCCGGGGAGGTCAGAAGAGTGGGTTCGGATTCCCCTGGAACTGGAGTTCTCCTGGAATTGGAGTTCCAGACAGTTTTCAGCCACCATCGCTGGGTGCTGGGGATCGAAAACCCGGGTCCTCTGTAAGCAGCCGCGTTGCGGCGCTCTTAACCACTACGGCTATCTCTCCAGCCCCCCATTGTATTATTTTTAAGGAGACTGATCTGTTCCTATCCGCAGCTGCATGGCAGAATTCTCAACCTTTTTCGTCAAACATTTCTACCCTTCCTCCTACTCCTTGCCTTTGAATCAAAAACCAGCTGCTGAGGCTGGGCAAGGCCATGTGGTGGTCCACAGCTGGCTGAAACTAAACAGGGAGCATGGCTAGCAAGCATCCAGGAAGGAGACAAGAAGCGGGAGGTTTAGCGCCCTGAGTGAGGCATCCCCCGAATGACGACAAAGCCACAGCCCCAGAGGCCAGGAGGATGCCGTTCTCTATCCTGGCCCCTGTCTCTGATGCCCTTCATGTGAGCTCTCTCTGGTCTTTGCCTCTCTCCCTTTTCTCTCCCTTTTCAGTTATAAAATAACTGTTGAGGTAGGTGTGATAGCTCAAAATACCTCTAATCCCAGCACTTGGGAAACAGATGAAAGGAGCACTGTGGGTTTGAGGCCACCTGGGTTTCCACTGTAAGACTGTCTGAAAAGAAATATTCTATTTCATAAATTTTTTATATTTGTATTTTGTTTTCTGTTATTTGTGTCTGGAATGTTTTTCTTTTTGATGAGTTTTTTTGCTGCACCCGCTTGTCATGCAATGCCGCCGGAGGTCACAAGAAGGGTGTCGGATTCCCCTGGAACTGGATTCTCCTGAATGGGAGTTTCAGACGCGTTTCGCGCCGCCATGTGAGTCGCTGGGTGAGCGTCGAACCCGGGCTCTGTAACGCTGTCGCGGTCGGAGCTCTTAAGCCGCTAGGCCACTCTGGCTCCGAGCCCCGAATATTATTATTATATATGAACAAGATTCAAATTGTTGACGCCAGGTGTGAGCGTGGTTGCTCACACTCTGTACATGCTAGCACCAGGAGTCTTGAGGCAGGAGGAATTGCCATGAGTAATAAGACAGCTTAGATTACAGAAGGCCGATGCTCAAACCAAAAAGGCAAGCTCATGAGCAGAGGGGCTATCCAGCAGGTCGGATCGACCGAGTTCATCCAGGACCCACACGTGAGGAAGGAATCAGTTGTGCTCTCAAGGTTCTCTGGTCTTTGCGTACATGGCCAGGGCACAAATGGCCCATGTGGCACATAATTAGAGAAATAGTAAGATAATAGTTTTTTAAAAATAAAAGACAAGTTGCACGCTGTGGTGGCGCACGCCTTTAGTCCTAGCACTTGGGAGGCAGAGGCAGGGCGATCGCGTGTAAGTTCAGGCCATGGCCTGGTCTACAGATGTATTCGGACAGCTGAGGTACAGGAGACCCTTGGCTAGAAAAAACGAAAAAAATAAAATAAAAAAAAAAAACAATTTGTTAGGGGCTGGAGAGAGAGGACCTAAGTGTTAAGAGCACTTGTGGCTTTTGCACGAGTTACTTGGCATTTCATTTCCAAGAACCTATAGTGGCTCACAGCCATGTGTAACTAGTTCAAGGGACTCCGATGCTTGCTTCTGGCCTCTGGAGGCCCCAGGCCCCAGGTGCCCAATAGTGCAAATATATAAATGCAGATGAAACTCTCCTACATATAAAATGAAAATGAAATACACCTTAAACAAATGTACTTTCAGGGGGCTGGAGAGATGGCTAGTGGTTTAAGAGCACGGATGACTTGCTCTTGCAGAGTACCCCGGTTTCGAGTCCCCGCACCCACATGTGGCTGAGCAACCCTTCTTGAACTCCCAAGTTCCAGCGGACTCCGGACACCATCTTCGGCCCCCCCCACCCCCCAGCTTGCACGAGCACGAGCCGGTGCACAAACCTACATGCAGACGTAGATTCATACACAACAAGCAAAGTAAATAAAATTTTAAAAATGTTTAAAAATAAAAAAAGTTTAAAAAAAAAATTAAAATTCTTTCTTTGAGCCGGGTTGGTACCGATCCTATCCTCAGGGCACGAGGCAGGCGGAACTCTGTGAGTCAAGGCCAACCTGGTCTACAGAGCACAGCTCCAGGCCGCTGGGACTAACAAAGGAGACCCTGTCTTAAAAAGACCAAATATATATATATATATATATATATATATTTTTCAATTTTCTGTTTTAGAATTGTGTGAGAAAAAACAGAGGTCACTGGGATGGAGAGATGCCTCAGTGGTTAAGAACACTGGCTGCTCTCGCAGAGGACCTCAGGTTCCCATAACCCACATGGCAGCTAATAATCATCCATAAGTCCAGTTCCGAGGGATCTGATGCCCTCTTCTGACCACCACAGACATTGCATGACATGGGTACACTTACATACATGCAGGGGATACATTTATACAATATAAAAAGTCATAAATAAAATATTTTTTAAAAGTTAGTAGATGCTGGCCCAGCATGGCACAGTGGGTAAAGCCACTCAGTGCCAAACCTGATGACCTGAGTTCAGTCACCTGGACCCACATGGTGAAAGGAGAGAACAGACTCCTGAAAATTGTCCTCTGACCTCCACACCTTCTGTGGCACTTAAATGTCTAGAGAGAGAGAGAGAATGCAATAAAATAGTTTTAATTTAGGGCTGGAGAGATGGCCTAGTGGTTAAGAGCACTGACTGCTCTTGCAGAGGACTTGGGTTCGATCCCCAGCACCCACATGGCGACTAAGAACAGTCTTTAACTCCAGTTCCAGGGGAATCCGACGCCCTCTTCTGACCTCTGTGGCATTGCATGACACGGGTGCACAAACCTTCATGCAGACAGTACATTCATACACATACAAAATAAATAAAAATTTAAAAATAGTTTTAATTTAAAAGATTTCCTGCTAAACACATTGATGTCACAGGAGAAGCTAGGCTGGTTTATGGCTCCTGGTGGAAGGGAGCAGTGCCTCTGTGAAGCTGCCTTGCCAAGGAAGGTCCAATCTGAGTCTGATCTAACTTCTAGATCTGACCACAAGTTACAGATCCCAGGAGGACCAGGTGCTGAGGAACGGAATGGCAGAGTGGGGCGGAGCCACAAAGTTGAGGCTGTGAGCATGATTTCACTGGAGCTATTGAAAAATAGAGAGGGACTGGGCGTGGTGGCACACACCTTTAATCCGAGCACTCAGGAGGCAGAGGCAGGCGGATTTCTGTGACTTCAAGGCCAGCCTGGTCTACATAGTGAGTTTCAGGACAGCTGGGGCTACAGGGAGATCCTGTCTCAAGAAGACCAAAAAAAAAAAAAAAAAAATAGGGAAGCTGGAAAGATGACTCAGGGGCTGAGAGACAGAAAGACAGAGAGATGGAGAGAACAAGCCAGATGTGCTGGAACATGCCTTTAAACCCAGAATTCCTGTAGACCAGGCTGGGCTTGAACTCACAGAGATCCACCTGCCTCTGTCTCCAGAGGCAGAGGCAGGAAGATCTCTGTAAGTTCAAGGCCACCCTGATCTTCATAGCAAGTTCCGGACCAACTGGGGCTGCAAGGAGACCCCATTTCAAAGCAAAACAAAACATGGCGGGGGGGGGGCA
The DNA here is from genome assembly GCA_009823505.1 of Rhizomys pruinosus. NCBI lineage: Eukaryota > Metazoa > Chordata > Mammalia > Rodentia > Spalacidae > Rhizomys > Rhizomys pruinosus. The sequence goes on from VZQC01000038.1 coordinate 546,391, forward strand.
GTTGGAGCTTATACAATTGTGGGGGGGGGGGACAGAGGCCAGAGGCACAGAGGAAGAAAGGTAGCCTATATACTATATATTAAAAGAGAGTTAAAGCTGGGTGTGGTGGCACATGCCTTTAATCCCAGCACTCAGGAGGTAGAGGTTGGTGGATCTCTGTGAGTTCAAGGCCAGCCTGGTCTACAAAGCGAGCTCCAGGACAGCTGGTACTAAAAGGGAGACCCTGCCTCAAAAATACCAAAAAGAGGAAAAGAGAGTTAAAAGACTAAAAGACATGTTACCTCATCTCAGTGAGTGGACCTCGTTTGAATCCTATTTTTTATTTTTGTTTTTGTTTAAATTAATCATGCCTGTGTGTGTGTGTGTGTGTGTGCGCGCGCGCGTGCCCGCGTGTGTGTCAGTTCTTGCCTCCCCCTTTCTCTGAGGCACGCTTCTGCTGCTGCTCAGTGTACTCCAGGCTAGCCCACCTTTCGAATTCTCAGACGTCCTCCTGTCTCTTAGTCATATCCCCCAATAGAAGTGCTGGGATTACAGAACCTTGCCACTGCACCTGGGGTTCTGGGGGTCCAAACTCAGGTGGTCGCCTTGTGTGGCAAGCACTTTTACCCACTCAGCCATCTCCCAGGCCCACCTCCGCTCAGTTTTTTGATGGGGATTGTTTGCAGTAATTTTGTGACCTTACATATTTATTTATTTTGTTGTGTTGGGGGATAAACCTGGCCCTTCGATAAGCTAGGCAAGTGCTCTACCACTGAGCCATCTCCTCAACCCTTGGATTCTGTTTTAAGAATTTGATTATTTTATTTTATTAATTTTTTGTGTGTTTTTGTTTATTTTGTTTTTTTGAGACAGGGTCTCCCTATAGCCCTAGCTGGCCTGGAACTCACAGAATTCCTGTAGACCAGGCTGGGCTTGAGCTCACAGAGATCCACCTGCCTCTGTCTCCAGAGTGCTAGGACTAAAGGTGTGAGCCACCACGCCTGACTGTTCTTAACCGCCATGTGGGTTCTGGGAATCAAACCCAGGTCCTCTGCAAGAGCAGCCAGTGCTCTTAATCACTGAGCCATCTCTCCAGTCCTATTTTATTTTATTTATTTTATTTTATTATTTTTTGAGACAGGATCTCATTTAGCCCAGGCTAGCTTCAAACTTGCTGAGTACCTAGGGATGGCCTTAAACTTTGGTTCCTCCTGCCTCCAACTCCCAGCTGCTGGATGTTACTACACTCAGAAATTTAAAACATATTTGTGGAAAAAAAAACATATTTGTGATCTGGTAGCATATATGCTTTGTTATTTTTGTTTTGTTTTGTTTTGGTTTGGTTTGGCTTTGAGAGAGGGTGTCCCTAGGTAGCAGATTGGCCTTGAACTCTAGATCCTCCTGTCTCAGCCTCCCAAGGGCTGGGATTACAACATGAGCCACATGCCTGTTCATGCTTTATTGTGAATGGATTAAATGTTGGGATCTACCGACGAGCACCAATGACACCATCACATCAAAGTCATGCTGGGTAGAAGCAATTTCACCACAATGGGCAACAATTGTGTCATGAAAACATCTGTGACAGTGACAGGTCTAAATTAGAAATGGGAGGGAAGAGGCTGAAGACATGACTCAGTAGGGGCTGGAGAGATAGCTTAGTGGTTAAGAGCACTGGCTGCTCTTGCAGAGGACTTGGGTTCAATTCCCAGCACCCACAAGGCTGCTAACAGCTATCTGTAACTCCACTTCCAGGGAAATACAGTGCCCTCTTCCGATCTCCACAGGCACTGCATGACACGGGTGCACTTAGACGCAGGTAATAAACACATACGCAAAAGATAAAAATAATAAAATATTTAAAAGAAAGAAATGGCTCAGTAGTTAAGAGTGCTTGAAGTTCTTACAGAGAAAGGAGGATTAGAGAAGTTCAAGGTCAGGGATGGCAAGTGGGGGGGGGGGTTGTTAAGGCTCTTGCCACCAAATCTGATGACCTGGGTTTGACACCCAGGATGCACATGTAGAAAAAGAAAATCAAGAACCCACATGTTATCCTCTGATCTCCATGCACATCATGGCATGCACATCTACACACATACATACACCCCCAGCCCCCACATAGAGACACACATCCACAAAATAAACAAATGTAAAAAATTTCTGGCCTTTTTGAGACAGGGTCTCCCTGTAGTCCCAGCTGTCCTGGAATTCACTATGCAGACCAGGCTGGCCTTGAACTCAGAGAAATCCACCTGCCTCTGCCTCCCAAGTGGCGGGATTAAAGATGTGTGCCACCATGCCAAGCTTAAATAAATGAAAAAAAAATTTAAAGAGGTTAGACATGTTCCTCAGCTACAGTAAGTTTGAAGGCAGCCTAGGATACAAAAAGTAAAACAATAATAAAATAATGGGAGGGAATGTTCTCTTGCAGTTTGGGGTTAATTAGTACAAGTAAAGATGGCTTTCAGATCCAAGTTCACAGGCCTCCTGAGTTCAGTCCCTGAACCTCAGGTACAGAACTGATCTGCTACCAGGCAGATAATCATCACCACGAGTGATGATTATCAAATCCCATGCATCAAATCCCACTCATTACTCTATAGTCATCAACTCATTGGCACTTCCCAGCCATGCTGTGAAATTGGGAGATGTTATTAGGCTCATTTTATAGGCGGGAGCATGGAGTGCAAACACTTAACTCACTTGTGTGAGGTCACACAATGACAGTTCTAGAAGTAGAACCTGTGTCTACCCTCCCTCCCACACTGCTGTCCTAGACACAGCTCCCTGGGAATACAGCCTGGCACCTTTGGGAGGTTTCATTCTAAAAAGCCACAGCCTCCCATCCCACCCCAGCTGGTTTGCGGCCCTCCATGCCAGTGATCATGTTGGTTCCTATGATTCCCAGGAGTCCCAGCATTCTCTGGGGTTAGCAAGATGATCATTAACCTGAGCCTGCTCCAGAGAATCACCTCCAACCTGGCCTGGGCTTCCTTCCCTGACCTCTCTGTGACCTTGACCAAGTCTTTTTCCAAGACTCCATCTTATCACATGGGGAGATGAACTGTCTACTTTTGGTTTGGGGAAGAACTATAAAGACTGGCTAGAACCATGACAGCAATCAGAGGAGGGACTGGCACCTCTCTTCTCATGGCCACGGACTGGGGCCACAGCTCCGCCCTCATCCTCAGAAGTCAAGGGCAGGAGAAACAAACCCCAGCTCGGTATCTCATCAACTCCATTCTTCAGGTTATTGCTGTTCCCTGTGTGCCTAGCCGTCCCTGTGTCTGTCAGCTTCCACCCTGGATAGGTACCTTTATGTGTCAAGGTCTTCTCCTTGTCCAGGGAGGTTAGACCTGTCATCTGTCTGCTCCCATAGCCCCCATCATTTCCGATCTGTCACAAAGGTAGGGTGAGTCCCAAAGCAATCTTCTCCTCCCTCCATGTTCCAAGCAAACGTGACACAAAGGCATTAGTTCTCACACAGGGGTTGAGATGGCCCGTCAGGGAAAGGAGGCTGGGGCTAGGGCCACCTACCAAATACTCCCCATGTCTGCCAGGATCTTCAGGCCTGTCCTGCCCTGGAAGACTCCTGGGTGAAAAAGACGCTGCCTGATGCATATTGGTATCAGGACAAACAGGCAAGTGACTATTTCCAAAATGTGTCACCGGGTTCTGGAACGGGATAGACTTGAGACATATTCCAGACTCTTCAAATTGACTTCCAACTGCAAAGTCAGAAAGTTGGTTGGGAGACATCTCACATGGACTCCAGGCCTCCCACTCTCCCCATCTGTAGAGAGTAGGGTGTGCTGGGGACCCATGCTTGAAGCTAAACATCACTTTCCCTCCTTCCCGGATTTCCTTCGAGATCGACCCCATCCCCATCACTGAAGAGATGGCGTGGTAGGTCTAACCTAATCTAGCTATCCTTTCACCCTGGCCATACTGACTGACTCAGGATTGAGTCATCCAATCAGAGTTGGGGCTCAGCCCTTTGGGTAAGAATGCTAAGACTCTGTTGAGCTGGGTGCTTAGAGGACTTAATAACTGTGGCTATTTTTGTCACCACAAAAAAGTCTGGACTCTTCATACTGAAGTCATTTGAGCCTAGTGCATGTGAGACTCTGCCTTAAAACAAACAAAACAAAAGAATGAGGCTGGGTTCAGTCTCCAACACTGGACACAACCCAGGTGTGATGGTGTAAGCGTAGGATCCTAGCACTTGGGAGGCAGAGCCAAGAGAATCAGAAGTTCAAGATTGTCCTCGGGTACATAGTAAGTTTGAGGCCAACCTAGGCTAAATGAGACTACCTCGAAAAAATTAAGAAACAAAAAATGGGCTGGCGAGATGTCTCAGTGAGTAAAGGCACTCGCTGCCAGCCCTGGTGACCTGAGTTCCATCCCAGAACGCACATGGTAGGAGAGAACTGACACCTGCACACTTGTGTCATGGTTAGCATGCTGCCCGCATATATACACATACAAATAAATGAGTATAATAAAAAGAGAGAGCAGGGTTTTCTTTATATTTCTTAGCTGCCATGTGGGTGCTAGGAATCGAACCTGGGTCCTCTGCAAGAGCAGTTGGAGCTCTTAACCGCTGAGTCATCTCTCCAGCCCCCTACTTTAAATGAAAGTTTTTATTATTATTATTATTGTGTGTGTGTGTGTGTGTGTGTACTGCGAAGTCAGAGGACAACTTTTGCGAGTCACTCTCCTTCCACTATGGAATTGAGCTCAGATGGTGACTTGACAGCAAGTGCTTTTTCCTACCTCTGAGCCATTACCAGCCCTCGAATTACTTCTTAGGCACCAGGAAGCCTAGGACCCGACTAGTTCCAAGTTCAACAGACAGTAGAACTATGAACTGCCGCTCCTATTGACTACTGGCTTCCACACAGTCTCATGTAGTCCAGGCTTATCTTAAACTCACTACATAGTCAAGGATGGTCTTGAACTCTTGCACCTTCTGCCTCCACCCCACAAGGGCTGAGATTCTAAGTATATATCACTGCACTCAACTGTGTACACAGCACAACTTAATGGAACTGGAGGGGTCATCACCCTGTAGATGACACTCAGGTGTACTCAGGCCTCCCTCTGGTCCCAGGAAGAGGCAAGCCAGCCCATATCCACGCCTGGAAGATGTGGTGTCTGGACCCTGCACCACCCAGTGCTGTGGGTTGAAGCAATAAAAACCAGGGCTGCCCACAGTACAGCCCTATGCCCCTGTTTATTCTCGAACCATCTGCTGTGGCTCAGACACACAGTGCCTTTGCAAGCAGACTGGGCTTCCCGGTGAGTCACAGTCAGGGAAACTGCCAAACCCAAGAACAGCCCCTGGCAGTGGAACTTTATTCCACTCAGTCCCTTTCTGATCCCTTCTCTGAATAGAGAGAAGCCCCATCAGAGGTTGCCCTGCCTCCATCTTTTTTCCAGCCAGAAAAACCCAGGCTGGAGGATCCAGATCTTTAGGACAGGTGAGGAGGTTTTGGCGGCACAGCAGATGCTCTAAGCCCTGGACAAGCCTGGCCAGCAGCCAGATGGGAAAACAGCTTGTCCAGGTGGGGTGCACCACTGCAGACCACCCAAATCCAGGGATAAGGAAACTGTGATGAATGGATCCAAGGGCTACCTACACACAAACCAGTCATGGAAAGTTTGAAAGATATTTATTTAAAAAAGAACAAAAAGCTTTGGTATTTCAAAACCCAACAACCATCTATCACTAGAAATTTAAACACCTCTCCCAAGGGTCCAGAAGTACAAAACCACAGACCACCCCCACAGGCTCAGGGTAAGAATCGACGTGCAAACCATCACCGGGCAGGGAAGCCGCATCTTCTCCAGCCAGGGCAGCCCCCTGGGGCTCAGGCCCAGCCTCCAGACAGTGCATACGAGGGCCGCAAGGTGCCAACATGGTGGCAGGGGTCAGCAATTGACACCTACAGTCCCAATCTAAGGTGGATAAAAAGCAAAACCTCAACAAAAATAAATTAGAAATTCATTCGAGAACAAACATGTTAAATTAGGAAAAGAACACAATTTTTCCTAAACAAGTCTTTAAAAGAAGGTCTATATCCTGGGATAGAAGAGATGGGGGCAAGTGGAAGAGTGAGTTCAATTTCAAGTATTTTCCCTGCAGGTTCATGTACTGACTGGAAAGCTTACGGAAGTCCACTGGCCGTCCTTCCCCACTGTCAGTCCTTCCAGTGCAAACTCTCACACCCACAAACACTTCTGAGTCACTGTCCCCCACAAGGCACAAAGGGTTGGTGCTTCCAAAGGATCCCTTGTTTAGCGCAGCAGCAGGATGCTCAGTGCCGAACGTCTTGTGCAGATGGTGTCAGAAAGCAGGACTCGTGATTCACTCAGACACTGGGATCTTCCTGTTCAATCAATGAAACAAGAGGACAGTATTCACCACTGACCCGTGGTTTAGCAACAGAAACATCCAAGGAAAAGGGGGTGTGATGGGACATACTTCTGATTCCAGCCTTGGGTGGTAGACAGGAACATCAGGAGTTTGGGACCAGTCTTATTACATACCAAGTCTGAGGCCAGCCTAGGTTACATGAAGCCCTGTCTCAAAATAAGTAAAAACAGGCTCGAATTGTCACTAGTGGCCCATAAGCCTGCTTGGGCTGATGTGTATGTTGGCTGGGGTTCTGGTGTGGCAAGGCCCAGCTTCAATCTGAGAGGGTTAGGCAGTTCCCCAGTCAGGTGGTTTGAGCTATCTTCCCAACTGTATGGGAAACAAGCAAAAGCGAGGGAGAAGGGGTCAGCAGCCGGTCCGGGAAAGGGCTGCCTGTCCAGAGGAGAAGGGGCCAGCAGCCGGTCCGGGAAAGGGCTGCCTGTCCAGGAAAGGGCTGCCTGTCCAGAGGCTGCAGGCCCCAGATTGTCACGGCTGGCCAAAAGCTGGGTACCTGGAAGGCCTTCGGCACACTTTCTTCTCTCTCTCTCTCTCTCTCTCTCTCTCTCTCTCTCTCTCTCTCTCCTCTCTCTCTTTTTTTGTCTTTTTGAGACAGGGTCTTCCTTTAGTTCCAGCTGGCCTGGAGCTCGCTGTGTAGAGAGATCAGGCTGACCTTGAACTCACAGAGATCTGCCTGCCTCTGCCTCCAAGTGCTGAGATTAAAGGTATGCACCACCAAGCCCAGCCTGCACACTTTCTACCCCAACTCTCCACTAGTTCCCTCAGTGGGACGAAGTCAGACCTACCTTCCCTTGCTGTCACCTCCTTTGAGTCAAGCACTGCTTCCCCTCCAAGCCTGGCCTTAAATCAGAAAACTAGATGTCACAGAGCTTTTGTGGAGGGCCAGGCCCTTCTATGTGGGATCTGGGCTCCTCCTTAAATGCTGGGGTACAGACTGAGAGCCTGGTCGCCTGTCACTATGGCTTGACAAGCAGGCAGAAAGGGCCTGGCCATCCCGCTGTTGTGGGCTGACAACATAACCAACTCCCCCAGACCCACACGAGGGCCTGACCTCTGAGGGTGATGGCCGGGCAGTTGAGGATGAGCTCCAGGCACACCAGCTGTCCAGCTAGAGGCTCCGAGCCACAGCTCGTCGTTTCTACATGCTAAGTGGAGAGGGTTGCCATAGAAAGCCAGTGAGCACACACATCCCACAGTATTCCCCTCCTGGGTCTCTCAAAGTTTTTAAGTACAGGGTTTTGCTGTTGGGTCCTGAACTTACAATCCTCTTGCCTCAGCCACAATGCTGGATTACGGAAGTGCACCATCACACTCAAATACACTAATTCCTCTCTCTGATGTTGATATCTGTAAGCACTGGCTTAAAAGGACACTTCATTACTGCCCAGGCTGTCCCCTGGACAGGCCACCCTTCCTGGACACAGGACAGAGAATGGCAAAGACCTGGGGTTCTGGGGACAGAGGTGGCCTACCTTGCTCCTGAAGAGGGGTTTGGCTCCGGGCCCACAGTACTCATTGTAGATGAGCTTGAAGAGGAAGAGGTGGAAGAGGGTGATGAGGGAGGCTACGCTGAACCAGAAGAGGAAGGGCAGGCCGGGGTCCTGTTGGGCCATGTGCTCATCGTGGGCCAGAATGGCCTTAAGGTGCAGCGTGTGCCGCAGGTCCTGCAGGTGCGTGAGGTCAGTGGAGATGTACAGCAATGGTGTGATGGGCTTGGTCACCATGATGGAGAAGGTATGCCCCCCAGGCTGTGAGGTCAGCTCCACAGGGTCCTGGAGGCAGCCCGCCTCACAGGCATAGATCTTGACAGGCTGGCCTCGGGACTCCACAGACACATGCAAGTAGGGCTTGCCCTCAGCATCCACCAGCACAGCCAGGTCAATGTGGTCGTTCTTGTAGCGGATGCCATGCAACGCATAGCTGTTGTGCAGAACATCTGGGTCAGCCTGGAACTGCAGGTGGTTCTCTGTGAACTGCAGTCCCCCAAAGCTGAGCACCATGCCTTGCAGGATGCCTGGGGCGCCCACCTTCACCAGTCCCTTGCAGCCACGCTTCTGGAGGGTCAGCTTCCACAGGTCAGAGAGCTGCAGGATCTGCTGCACTGAGGACAGCTGGCCAGGCCACAGGTTCTTAGCGTGCATGGTGGCATGGCCGCTGAAGCAGTGGTCTTCATAGTTGAGTGTTGCCTCCATCTGGTCTCGTTCCCTGTGGCTCAGGGAGGGGCTGAGCAGTGGGGCTGGTGAGCAGGAGAGCATGTAGTACAGTGTCAGGTTCACGGTCAGGCCAGACGGAGTGTGGGCATCAGTGATTTTCTTCATTTCCACACCTGAAACATGACAAAGGCGGAGTTAAGGAGGGAAGCCTGGCTGGGGGCAGAGGCAATGAAACAAAGGGTCAGATAATAAAGGACGGAGCTCTGGGTCCAGTGGTAAAGGACGGCAGTTTCAGTACCCCTGGGGATGGGAGAGCCATCATGCCTGCTGTGATAGTTAATCTTTACTGTCAACTTGATGGGATTTGGAATCACCATGGAAACTAACCCCTGGACAAGTCTGTGAAAGATTTTCTGCATTAACGGAGGTGAGTAGTACTATACTATGGGCTTCAGTCCAGGACTGGATAAAAGGAGAAAGTGAGTTGAGCACCAACCTTCTTTGCCTGCATACCCAACGTGACCAGCTGCCTCACATTCCGGCCACCACACCCTTCCCACCAGATGGACTGTGTAAGTCAAACAAACCCTTTCTCCCTTAAGTTGCTTCTGTCACATATTTTGTCCTAGCAAGGAGAAAATCAATGACTATAACACCTAACACGACCAACTGACATTTATGGGACCTCCTGCCAGAAGGAAGAACCATACACGATTGGTCAGGACGTGGCATCATCCCTATGGTCTAGTAGTCCCAAAGCACACAGTGCCCCAACCATCACAGCCAGTCCTAGGTGGTTCTCCTTATACTTCTCCTCAGTACAGTATTTTTTTTTTTTTAATTATTTTCTTTTGGAGAGCCTTGAACTCAGTGAGCCTTCTGCTCAGGTTCTGGATGTTTGGTTTTTGTGCCATTTTAAATGCTCCAAACTAAGGCTTCCCCAGGTTATTTCTTTTCTTTCTTTTTTTTGGTCTTTTTCAGAGACAAGGTCTCCCTGTAGCCCCAGCTGTCGTGGAATTCGCTCTGTAGACCAGGCTGGCCTTGAACTCACACATCCGCCTGCCTCTGCCTCCCAAGTGCTAGGATTAAAGGCGTACACCACCACACCCGGCTTTTTTTTTTTATTTTTTATGTGTATGAGTGTACTGTCTGCATGTAGGTTGGCACACGCATGTTGTACAATGCCTTGGAGGTCAGAAGAGGGTGTTGGATTCCCCTGGATCTGGAGTTAAAGACGGTTGTTAGCTGCCATGTGGGTGCTGGGAATCGAACCCTGGTCCTCTGCAAAAGCAGTTGGTGCTCTTAACTGCTGAGCCATCTCTCCAGCCCTTCCCCAGGTTATTTATTTATTTATTTATTTTGGTCTTTTGAGACAGGTCTCCCTGTAGTCCCAGCTGTCCTGGAACACACTCTGTAGACCAGGCTGGCCTTGAACTCACAAAGATCCCCCTGCCTCTGCCTCCCAAGTGCTAGGATTAAAGGTGTGCACCACCACACCCAGAAACCCCAGGTTATTTCTAAGCAATTGTTCACACATCCCAAAATTTGGGAATCACTGCCAAGTCTCACTTGCCACAGATAATCCGAGTCCTAGGAGTTCCATCTCCATGGTCACAACCCAGATACCCCCTTCATCTGGGGTGCCTAGAACCTCTTACCTGTACCTGTACCCCCATTTTTGTACCCTTAGTCTATACTCAGAGTGCTAGAGAGCTCTTCTCAAATGTACATCAGACTGCCTCTGCCCTGCTTTCCATCTTGCTATCTTGGAACCCATTCCACCCTGCCCTAGCTCAGCGCTAGGCCTGCCCGCTCCTGCCGGGGGCAGTCTCCAGCCTGAATGCCCTTTCCCTTTGTCACATGACTGGTTATTTCTTCCCACTCAGGCCTAGCTAAGTATCTCCCCACCCAGGAAGCTGAGCAGAGGTGGCACACTTTCTCACAGCACTTTCCACTCTCAAAGCTGTCCCACTTAATTTTTCATGTCTCTAAAATCTGTCTTTCTCCCAACCTAAGACTAAGGCTAAGGCAAGTACTAGGGGTACAAGAACTTGTTTGTTCACAAATACAACAGCTCTGGCAAAAAGCATTTGATACAATACCTGCTGAACAAACTAAGTTTCTGGGCAACCAAATGAGTTTGGATATCTACAACCCTGGAATTCAAAACCCAGTGCTGCCGAGTATGGTGGCGCACGCCTTTAATCCTAGCACTTGGGAGGCAGAGGCAGGCAAATATTTGTGAGTTCAAGGCCAGCCTGGTCTACAGAGCAAATTCCAGGACAGCTGGGGCTACAGGGAAAGAAAAAAAAAAAAAAAAACAACAACAAACAGTGCTGTGAATAGACCTTTCTCTTAAACAGTAGACAGAAAAGGTTTTCATTTGCAAAAAGTAAAAGAAATGACTTTTTTTCCCCATTTGGTATGGACATTCCAACCTGCTGCAAAGTTTCCATCTTCTTAGTGAAATAGACCACAGCTGCAAGAGTCCAGGTCAGGCCAAGAAACTGTGGCCAGGCCCAGGCAGGCCACAGTGGTCTAAGGTCTAAGGTCTAAGGATCTGGGGATCCCCTGGTGGTTTACTCTTTATGAATTGACACCCCCCTAAAAAAAAACACAAAACCTCTTACCCACTCAGATCCGGCCTTACCGACAAGAACAAACAATAAAACCCCACTTTCATCCAAATCTTCATTAAAGCCCCATAAAGGCCCTGTGTAGCTGTTACTTGTTAACAAACACAAGCTCAGAAAGACAGGGCCATAGAACTGAGGTCACAAATATACAAAGTGGTTAAGGTGAGATTCAGCCCCCAAACACCAAACCTAAACTTGAACTCGTAGTGACCAATGCAGAACATGGAAGATACCTCTGGAGTAGGTTATGCACAATGGTACATGATGGAGATTGTTCAACTGTTCAGCCCTAGCCAAGCCTTACCAGGGCTGAACAGTTGTGCCCAGAGGCGCTGGTGATCTTGAAGAAGCTCGGCAGCAGGCATCTCCAACAGCTCCAGCATTTCCTTCCGGGCCGAGTCCTGCAGCTCCTTGAGTTCCTTGGCTGCTTTGCTTTTGAGCACCTGGAGGTTGATAGGGCCAGAGACATGCACCACCCACAGCACCGTCTCATCCAACTGTGTCTTGGGAGCCACCTGGAGCCGGTTCACTAGCTTCTTGGCAGCCACCACCACCAGGTGCACCTGCCCGGTTGGAAGGGGTGTGGACCGACCCGAGTAGAGGAGGAACTGATGATCCCCGACCTTCTCCAGGGTACTAGTGAAGGACTTGGGGGCAGGGCCGGAGGTGGGCCCCACAGTCTGCAGCGCCGCCACACGCTCCGTGGGATTGTTGAGCTGGATGCGCTGCAGGTAGACGTGGGGTCGGCCCCGGTGCGCTAGGAAGTCCTCCTGCAGCAGCACGCAGTCCCGGGCCGACCCCGTGGAGAGGCCCGAGGCCGAGGCGGGCCCGGGGACACCGGCAGCAGAGCCCGGGCCCGGGGTCCCGAGCTGCAGGCAGCGCACCCGGCGCAGCAGGCCCTCCCGCAGCAGCAGCACGGTCTCCCTAGCCTCGGCCAGCACGTTCAGCGGGCGCAGCTGCACTAAGGGCACGAAGTCCGGCGCCACGGCGGGTTCCCGCTCCCCGGGCGTCACCCACAGCCGGTTGTTGGCGGCGTCCAGGGCTAGGAAGCCGTTGGCCACCAGGGCCGGCACCCCGGGGCCCAGCGGTACCGCCTCGCCGCGCTCCCGCAGGCCGCGCCAGGCCCGGGTGGCCGCCTCCAGGCAGGCGGACGGCTCGGCGGCCCTTGGCTCGCCGCGGGCCCAGGACGGCAGCTGCAGGCCGCCCGCCGCCCGCCGCGCCCCGGAGCTCGCGAACCACAGGAGCAGCAGCAGCAAGCCGAGCAGGCAGAGGAGGCGGCGGGCCCAGCTGCTTGACAGCAGCCCCGGCAGCCCCTTCAGGCGCTGCTGCAGCCACATCGGGCCCGCCGCCCGCCCGGCCGCTGCTGCTCACTCCCCGGCCAGCACCGCCGCGCCCACCCGGACGCTCGCCACAGCCGCCCAGGCAGCAGCTGCCACCGCTTCCTCCTCCTTCTCGGTGGCCTCCCAGCCGTCAAACGCTGCCGGCCGTAAAGCGCCGCCCACTGTTTTGCGACAGATGGAAAAGAGGCGGGTGGAGGGAAGGAGGCTCGGGATGGGAACGGGGGCGGGGTCACGCCGGGGGCGGGGCCAGAGCCGACGGGGCGGGGCGTCGGCGCGAAAAGGCAGAAAGCTAGCCAGGGTGCAGGGGAAGCCAGCAGGCGTCCAAATAAATCGCTTATTAAACCGAAGGGGGAAAAAAAAAAAATCACAGAGCAAGCCAAACTGAACATGTGCCGGGCATCGTTTCCTGCTGATGGTTTTAATAGCTCTAAAGTTAAAAATTAAAAAGTATTGTTTCTGTAAAAATAGTCCCAAACAAAACCTTAGATAATACTGAAAAATACAAAAAAAGAAGAAAAGAAAGGAAGGAGTGAGAGGGAAGGGAGGGAGGGAGGAAGGAAGGAAGGAAGGAAGGAAGGAGAAATAAAGAAAGAGAGAGAGAAATAAAGAAAGAGAAAGAAAAGAAAAAAGAAATCACTGAAAATTACTTCCTGGGAAATATTTTGTTAACTGTTCTTCCAGACCTGCCTGGCTACACGTATACAACATGTGGACATGAATCCAACACTAACAGCACCAAGTTTTTTTTCTCGATATTAATCCTGAGTTTTAACTTATTAAATAATATGAGACATTAAGGTCTCAAGCTATGAAAATGCCTGTGAATTTGCGAATTGTCAATTTGGGAAAAACTTGAGTCTGAGCACTGGGGAGGACAATGGATGGTTGTTTCACTTGGGTTTTTGAGCATTCCAGAGCCAGACAGGCATTTGAAAGTTCACAGTTGACAATTAAACAGTCATTTGAGGTGGCTTCTTGTGGGCTGTGAAGAGACACAGAAATGCTTGGTGAAGTGATGAGCCAGTGCCTATTGGAAAAATCCTGTTTTTATTTTATTTTATATATTTATTGTCTTTTATTGTCTTATTTTATTTATTTATGTGTATGAATGTACTGTCTGCATGTAGGTTTGTGCACCCGTGTCAGTGCAATGCTGCAGAGGTCAGAAGAGGGTCAGATTCCCCTGGAACTGGAGTTCTGGAATTGGAGTTACAGACGGTTCTCAGCCGCCATGGCCATGTGGGTGCTGGGGATTGAACCCGGGTCCTCTGCAAGAGCAGTCCGTGCTCTTAACTGCTGAGCCATCTCTCCAGCCCTATTTATTTATTTTTGAGACAGAAACTTTCTTGTGTTGCTCACATTGGCCTTGAACTCCTGGGCTCAAGCAATCTTCCATCAGCTACCCCAGTAGCTAGGACTGTAGACAAGTGACAAGCTGCCCAGCTTTGATCCTTTTTTTTTCCTTGAACTCACAGAGATCTGCCTGCCTCTGCCTCCCAGAATGCTGGGATTAAAGGCATGGGCCACTACGCCCAGCTTGATCCTTTTTTTATTGTCCCATGAAAACTGATGCTGAGAGACAGAAAAGTTGATTGGACTTTTATTGCCCCTAAAAACAAAACAAAAAATGGGCATAGTGGCACATACCTTTAATTTGAGTACTTTGAGGGTGGGCACAGAGTCAGGCAGATCTCTGAGTACACAGCTAACCTGGTCTACATAGTGAATTCCAGGCCAGTCAGGTCCTGTCTCAAAACATAAAATAAAATAATACTTTTTTATTTGTCTCAGGGAGACCAATATTTTGCTGTATTGCTGTAGTGGCCTTTGGTAACGCTCTCTAGCATTTCAGAGGCCAGTTGTACACTAGCAGGTGACGTCTCATAACATTTTTCAAGACTCCTCCGAAAATATCAGCTACACCTCAACAGCCTGGAGATACAGTGCAACAGTGGCAGCCAAGTGTCTATATTATATCCCAAAACTATTTGGCTATTAGCTCTCTCCTTGGAGGAATAACTCACAGCGGATGCCACAAGCTTATGTCCTCTAGTGGTTCGGTGATGTTATAAGCCACAATAAGAACTTGTCACCCTTTTAGAGAAACCACAGTTTGCGTATTAGCATACCATCCAAGCACTGTGTCTATGCTCACAGTTAGCTTGACCACAATAAGTCGTACTGCTTAAATTGCTGTACATCCAATAGCTTGCGCTTTGTTAGTATGACTGAAACGGGTATCACTGTGAAAGCTGTCAATCCGTAAAGGGAAACAACTGAACATACCGGAGTCCAAAATGACAATTCCAAAGAAATTAGACTGATTTCTTCTCACCCATTTGTGCCCCTTTCCCAACGCCTAGGGAACACCCTGCGGAAGGGGAGGCGTGGTAGATTGTAAGGGCTGTGGAGAGATAGGGGTGAATATCATGAGACTACAGGAATGGAATATAGTCTGGACTCCTTTTTGATCAACATGCCTGTGCATCATTGCTCTCCAACTGGATTATGTGAACTTGGGTTGTTAAAATTTGGACATAGATACTGTGCAAAATGCACCAATTACTTAATTGTATGACCTACTGTAAGTAAACACATCATTGTTATCTGCAACACACTGTGCATTGATTGTAGAATCCCCTTAAAAAAAAATTAAAAAAAAATTAAAAAAAAAGAATAGGGAATATGAAAAATAAAATAATTTTTTTAATTAAAAAAAGAAAAACTTATGCTTATATGTGGTATATCTGTGTATTTTTTTTAATCTGTGTATGTTTGTATGTGAGTGCAGTTTCCTGGGAGTCCAAAGGAGGGTATCAGATCCCTTAACTGTTGGGCCATTACTCCTCCCAGCCCTTCTATCCTATTTATTTATTTGTTTATTTATTTTGGTCTTTTTGGAGACAGGGTCTCCCTGTAGCCCCCATCTGAACCTGGAGCTCATCTCTGTAGACCAGGCTTGCTTTAACTCACAAAGATCTGCCTGCCTCTGGCCTCCTGGTGCTAGGGATTAAAGGTTTGCGCCACCCTGCCTGGCTATTTTATTTATTTAGGTCTTTTTGAGACAGGTCTCCCTGTAGCCCAGTTGTCCTAGAACTCACTATGTAGACCAGGCTGGCCTTGAAACTCATAGAGAGTCCACCTGCCTCTGGCTCCCAAGTGCTCAGGATGTAAAGGGCGTGGCCACCCTGGTCTGCTTAGTCTTTTTTTTTTTTTTTTTTTTGGTCTTTTCGAGTCTATCTTATTTTTTGAGGCAGAGTTTGAACCCAGAGCTCATTGATTCATCTAGACTGGCCAGCTAATAAGTCCCAGGGATCCTCCTATGTCTACCTCCTCAGTGTTGGGAACAAGGTGCTCAGCATCTTGCCCAGCTTTTACAGTGTGCTGGGAATTGAACTGCATGGCACCTAAGTTCTTTACCTCAGGCCCTGTAAGTATTTTTGCTATGAACACTGATGTGGTCAACATATACCTTTGCTTACTTCTGTGTATGTTTCTTGGGGAGCAGTTCTTGGAGACAGATTCCCAGGTCAAAGGCTTGCTTTGGGTGTGCCTAAGTCCTTGTCATCTTTAAACACCACAAGATAAGACCATGGAGTGCTCATAGGCAAGTGACAGCCACATCGCCACAGCAAGCCTATGGGGGCATAAGGAGGTTCAATCCTTGGCTTGACCCTTGCTAGCAAGTCTTCTAACCTCCCTGGCCTCAGTTTCTCCATCCATAAAATGAATATCATAAGACAAAGTAGGCTCGCTCTGAGGCTTAAATTGGACAAGTGTATGAAGTATTTAAGACACTGCCCAGCTTACATTGGACATTCATAATTTAACTTATTTTGACTAGACCATTCCAAACACCTGTGCATGATACAGAATTCCAAAAGTACAAAAGAATGAAGGATGGGGACTAGAGAGATGGTTCAATGGATAAGAGTGCTCAGTGCTCACAGAGGACTGGGGTTCAGTTCCCAGCATTCACATGGTGGTAACAACCTCCTATAACTCCAGTTCTGGGGATCCGATGCCCTCTTGAGGCACCAGGCATGCATGTGGCTTACTTACATACATGCAAGAAAAACACTCATACACATAAAAGGAGAAGGAGAAGGAGGAGGAAGAGGAGAACAGGGGACAAGTCATCTTCTCTAAGGGCCCCAACCAATCTATTCCTTTCCCCATATATAACCAATGCTACTTATTTCTAGGACATTTTCCCAATGTATTTGTTTACAGCTATATAGACATTTTTCCTTACCCAGAAATGTATATTCTTTTTTTTTTGGCTTTTCAAGACAGGGTCTCCCTGTAGCCCAGCTGTCCTGGAACTCACTCTGTAGACCAGGCTGGCCTTGAACTCACAAAGATCCACCTGCCTCTGCCTCCCAAGTGCTAGGATTAAAGGGGTGCTCCATCACTCCTGGCCTTCAGAAATGTATATCCTTATTTGTTTTACTTAAAGGAAAGGCTTAGAAATTCCACTATTATCTTGGCGCCAAGTGCCACTCAGAGGTCACAGTCCATCTGGCAGTTGAAAGTGTGGCTGTTTCACTGAGGCTGCAGCTCTTCCTCTGGCCAAGAAGAGGAAATGAGTAAAGAACAGAATGAAGCCAAGAAATGTGTGAACACACACACTCACTCACACACACAGGCACACACCCCTGCCTGTAGCTCTCTTGGCACTTTCCTAGTAAAGTGGAGTCCTGCACCTTTAAAGGTCCACAGCACATGTAGCATGTACCAGAAGCAACAGCTGGGTGGCAGCCACTGCTGGTTAAAGAGACAGTCCTTCCTAGAAGAACATTGGACCATGTTCAAGTTTTAGCAACTTGGTGAAACAAAAAAAAAGAGCAAGGGCGGGCTTTGCTGGGTGAATCCTTTCTCTCCAAGAGGCAGGCATTGTCCAAGATTGAGCCTTCTCATTCATAAACTAAAGACTTGGGCCATGTATCACTGCTTGATGATGTTTTTTCTATCCACATCAGCATCAAGCATCTCTTTGGATTCTTGACAAACCTTTGGTTAGAGCTTGGGTTCTGTCTGATGCTTCCTTTCTCTGTTCCCACATCAGCTGTGTGATGTCAAGCAGATTGCTTCTCTCCTCTGAGCCTCCCTTTCTCATTGGGCAAATGGAAACAGAACTGTCTAACTCCCAGGGAAATTATGAGCATGGGAATAGAGCTTTGAAAACTGAGGCAGTGGACACAGGCTTGCTGGTTCTTCCTCTGCTTGTCTTTGCATTTCCTCCTCCAAGGATTAAGAATCTCAGTCTGTATCCTCCTGAGTCCAAAACATCCGGTGGACGCTGGAACAAACTGTCCTTCCCAGATACAGGCTCCTAGCTCTGGTCCCAGCTGGGAGGGAGATGTCCTAAATTCTAGCACACACCTCTTTCTTTTGCTTGCCCTGTGGTCTTGAGCTTGCAGCTGGGAGGTCCTGGGTCTCACTTCTACAGTCTGTGCAAATGAGCAAACCTTTGTACAATGAGAACTCAAGGTTCCCAGACTGTACCCATCTAAAGAAGATATGTGGTCCTTTCATTTCATTATACAAATAGTATATATCCTTTATAGATAAAAAAGAACAGAAACAAGAAAATAAGACATCTAGAAGTAAAAAGACATAGAAATGATTTATAAATTTTATGGCATTTTCTTCATAATACTTTAAAATTTTTATTTATTATGTATAGGAGTGTACTGTCTGCATGTGGATAGGTGCACCCTGTCGTGCAATGCTGTGGAGGTCAGAAGAGGATGTTGGATTCCCCTGGAACTGGAGTTACAGATTCCCCTGGATGGTTCTTAGCCACCACGTGGGTGCTGGGAATTGAGCCCCGGACCTCTGCAAGAGCAGTCGGTGCTCTTACCACTGAGCCATCTCTCCAGCCCCCATATTACTTTTTATTTTGTGCGTGTGACTGGGCAGCAGGTGTGCCATGGCATGCATATGGAGGTCAGAGGGCAAGCTGCAGAAGTCAGTTTTCTCCTTTTATGGTGTGGGTTCCAGGAATCAAAACACTGCCAGGCTTGGCACCAAGTATCCATACTGGCTGAGCCATCTCACCAGCCCTTAAATTATTTATATATGTATAAAAATAAAAAGAATATTGCTAGATGTGGTGGCGCTTGGGAGGCAGAGACAGGCAGATCTTTGTGAGTTCAAGGCCATCCTGGTCTACAGAGCAAGCTCCAAGCCAGCTGGAACTAAAAGGGAGAACCTGCTCAAAAAAAAAAAAAAAAAAAAAAAAAAAAAAAAAAGAGTATCACAACCTGGTAATAATCATTGTGAACATTTGTCTTTCTTGTTTGTTTTGAGACAGAGCCTCATGGAGTCCATGTTGGCCTCAGACCTACCACATGGCTGAGCATCACCTCGAATCTTGATCCTCCAGCCTCTGCCTCTGGAGTCCTGGGATTCCAGGCATGGCCGTCCCACCTAGCTCTTCCGTTCACTCTTCCCTCTTTTCTCCTGACAGGATCTGGCTGTGTGTAGCTCAGGCCAACCCTAGATTCCTCTTTTTTTTTCCTTTTTTTGACCCTAGGTTCCTAATCTCTGGCTTCCACCTTCTGGGTGCTGGGTAGGCCCACCCCACCACACCCAGCATTGTTTTTAGCTATCTACTGTCTAAGAAAATCTATCATTACCAAGTGGGGCTTGTTAGAAACAGCTTTTTCCACTCAACATCCTATGTATTTCCTTGCTGACACAACATCTGCAAATGGCCACTTGCCCTGAGCCCCCTCACTCCCTCAAGGCCCCCATTCCCAGCCCTGGCCTAGATTTGTACCTATCACCAAGTCTTCCACACTCCAATCTGTAGGAGACCCTCTTGGTCCCTGATGGAGCTGTCTTCCAAGGAAGGTACGATATTGTCCAGAGGTGGATGTAGCTGGCGAACATCTGGACCAGGGATGTTCGGGAACAGTTGGTTTGGACTTTGAATGTCTGTGGAGTTCCTGAAAATTTCCACTTAATTATTAGTTCATTTGGCAATTAACTTCTGCAGTAATAAAATCTTTCACTTGAGGAGTTTAGATTTCCCTAGCTCAGAATTTTCCTCTGGGGACAGAAAAACAGGCGAACTGATTTCCTGGGGGTAAGGGAAGGGGACTGGGGGGGGGGTTTCTCTGCATTTCCAACATTAGCAAGGGGTCTCTTCGTGGAAGTAGTGTCTACATCCCTGCCCGTCTTCGCCTTCCCCTCGCTCAGCTCCCCAAAATGAAATACCCAAGCGCTACCTTTAAGGTGCACTACAGACACCATCATCCCCAGGGCATGTGCAAATCCCAGGAACCGGAGGGAGCTGCCCAAGCCTGGATCCCTGCGCCGCACATCTGCAGGGAAACCCTATCCCCGAGGGGCGGAGGAGGGCTCGGCTCGGCTCCGCCCCCGAGGCGGGCCCAGTGCGTGGCAGCGCCCGCCTGGTCGCGAAGTTTCCAGCCCTGGAAAGCTGTGGTACCGGCCGCTCGTCCACAGACCCAACCATGCGGCCCCTGCTGCTCCTGGCCCCGCTGGGCTGGCTGCTCCTGGCTCAAGCGAAGGACGACGCCAAGCCGGAGGGTGAGGGTGCGGAGGGCGAGGCCGGGGAGCGGTTCAGGGCCGCTTCGCCGAGGACCGTGTGTCCCGGCGGCCTGGGATGGGAGGGCAGGGGAGCTGGCTTGCGCTCATTTGTCCACTTACCCGCTGATGACTCCAACAGATCACTTCCTCTCCATGGGGCTGCTGTTCCCACGTTCATGCAAGGGGCAGGAAAGGACGACAACTGAAGTCCTATTCAGCATACATAATAACGATACCCATAATGATAACCGTGCTGTTTATGCAAGACCCGCAGTGACCAGGCATTCGGAATTATGCGGGATCTCTACATTCTGGGAGTACTTCCTTCTGTAATCCCCATTTTCCAGTTTAGCAAACTGAGACTCCAGAGTTATTGACTTCTGTGGAGTCCCACAGTTTGTGGGCCTTGGAACAGGCTTCATCCCTTCTCTGGGTGTGTCTGGATCCAGATCCTGGCTTAGAGCTCTTGCTCTCTTAACGGTGAGGCCTTGGAGTCAGAGGAGGAAGGAAGATGTGTCGCACCTTTGTGGAGCAGGTCAAAGTCCCACCCACAAGCCCTGTGCACCCCGCTGCTAGGCTGGCTTTCCCTTTCCAGTTGGGAAACTGAGGCCCAAGGTTATCCAGTGGGGAGTAGTTGGTCCAGGTTTGCTGGACTCCCAGCCAAGTGCTCATTCTGCCTCTCCAAGGCACATTGGGTTCCTAAGTGTGCCCCACTATGTTGAGTGGACACACCTACCCTCTCAGCCCTCCCTGACATAGATCTCCTTCATCCCTGCTCTCTGAGTTCCAAGAGCCCCCAGGAGGGCAGACTGTGGACCACCCAGACTGGCAGAGCCAAAGTGGCCACACTCTCCAGGGCATCCTATTCCCCTGGGACCCAGTTGGTAGATGGTGGGCTAGCCAAAGGAGTAGGGTGGGCTGGAGATATGGCTGTGTAGACAGTGCACTTGACCAGCATGCATGGTTTGATTCTCAGCACTGTGTAATCCAGGCATGGTAGCACACAGACATCTGACATCTCAGTACTGGGAAAGCAGAGGCAGGAGGATCCAAGTCATCCTCAGCCACATGGCACCCACATCAGGTGGTTCACAACTGCCCCTAGGGGAATCTGATGCCTTCTTCTGGTCCTAGCCATCATGACTAAACAATAGTCATGATGGCTATGGACCAATAAGTGGAGTTCAAGGCCAGCCTAGGTTACAGCATGAAACCGTGGACCCTGGCTCTTTGACCTGTGGGCCATGGAGAGCTAGGAACCAACCTCTGTTCTACAGTTTCTTGCATGGGTGCCTCCTCAGTGCTAAGTTATACACAGGAACACATGGCTCCCATTGGTAAAGCTGGTGGTGCTCAGTCTTTGAGAGGTTTGGTAGTCTAGACCTTATCACAGGGTGGCAATACCTTATTCCTAGAAATCTTGTGGGATGCCAGGGATGAGGCCAGTCACCAAGCCCATTTAAGGCCACACCACTAGGCGTTTTCTCTCCTGGCCCAGAGCTGCTACCTTTTCTAGAGGATCTGTCAAAATAGGACAGGAAGAAAGATAAAGGGAAATCTGACAGGTAAGACTGAGCACAGGATTCTTCTGGTGGTGTGTGTACAAAGGGCAGGGGTCCGCTCATTGACAGGAGCCTAGAGCCGTGTAATGGCTGCTTTTGGTGTTGTATGTCCTTCTACCCTAGACAAAACTATTCGAGAAACTACAACTGTCCTCAAGGAAGCTCTGAGAGGAGAGTCAGAGATGGACCTGACAGGTGGCAGGGCTCAGGCTCCATGTTCCAGCAGTGCCAGGAGTGGGCAGGGAGATACAGGGCTGCTCTTGGTTTCAGAATGCTGCTGGCATCATGGGAGTAAAGTACCTGACAGTGGTAAGCGCCTGTAGATGGATATAGGGGGCTGATGTCAGACTGCTCTGTGCAGAGACCCTTTTGCTTCCCTGATCCATGTGTTTTCCTTTGTAGCCATGAGGATCAAACCCAGGGATTCACACTTGCTAGTGAAGTGATCTCCACTGAGCTGAGACAGAGTCTTGTGTATTCCAGACTGGCCTCAAACTTCCTATGTAGCTGAGGATGATCTTGAACTTTTGTTGTTCCATTTAATTCTATATTATTCAAAAATGTGGGGCTGGAGAGATGGCCTAGCGGTTAAGAGCGCCGACCGCTCTTACAGAGGACCTGGGTTCGATCCCCAGCACCCACATGGCGGCCGAGAACCGTCTGTGACTCCAATTCCAGGAGAACTCCAGTTCCAGGGGAATACGAAACCCTCTTCTGACCTCCGCGGCATTGCACGACACGGGTGCACAGACCTGCATGCAGACAGTACATTCATACACATACAGAAATAAAAAAAAAATGTACATGTATATACTCCACACATATACCAGGTTTACAAAGTCTGAAAATAAACTATAGGTTAATTCCAAAACACATTTAGGGAATCACAGTTTAACAGTAACCTTTCATGCAGGTAAAAAGACATTTAACTTTATATTCCTAAATTACATAGCATGTTGATGTATGTTTTGATATACTTTTTTTTTTTAGTCTTTTTGAGACAGGGTCTCCCTGTAGCCCCAGCTGGCTTGGAATTCACTCTGTAGACCAGGCTGGCCTTGAACTCACAGAGATCCACCTGCCTCTGCCTCCTGAGTGCTGGGATTAAAGCCACCATGCCCGGCTTTGATATACTTTTTAAAAAGAGCTTTATTCTTTCTCATAAATCTTAGGACTGAGAAAAATGGAGACATAAACTTCTGTGTATGAGTATTTTGCTTGCATGTATGTAAGTGTGCAACATTCGAGGAATGCCTGCAGAAGCCAAAAGAGGGCGTCGGAACCCCTGGAACTGGAGTTATAGACAGTTCTTAGTCACCATGTGGGTGCTGGGAACCAAACCTGGGTATTCTGCAAAAGCAGCCAGTGCTCTTAGCCACTACTGAGTCATCTCTTCAGCCCCATGGATTGGTTGTATCTTGACTGCACCTTGAGGCAGGGCTGCCCACTGGCCTCTTGCAGCCTTGCCTGGGCTGTTGCCACTGAGGCAGGGGTGTTCACCTGATTCAAACCAAATTGGGGCTGAGCCCATGTCTTGAGAACTCCTAAGTATCCCTGAGCCTCCTCCTTGCATCCCCAAGCCCCATTCCCAGCTTTGTTACCCCAGGGGCTACTCCTCAGCTCCCAGGGCAGCACTTGGGAATACATAGCTTGCTGTCTGCAGGAGGTGCCTCTCTGTGCTGAGAACCGAAGTGTCATATGACAGGAGCCAAACTCAGCATTTCACTCATTGAATCCTCCTGTGAGTCTCTGGTTTGTTTATTTATTTATTTATTTATTTATTTATTTATTTATTTATTTACTTATCTTTATGTATGAGTGTTTTGCCTATGTGTAAGTGCACCCTGGATGCAATGCCTGCAGAAGCCAGAAGAGGATGTCAGAGCCCCTGGAATTGGAGTTAAAGTTCTTAGCCTTCATGTGGATGCTGAGCCACTGAGCCACTGAGCCATCTCTCCAGCCCAGTCACTGGAGTCTCTGAAAGAAGGTGCCTTTATCCACACAGGTCCCATGGTGTGGCCCAGGAAACCGAGGCTGGGGAAGCTAAGTTACATGCTCAGCCACCTGTCATCACCTCCCTGCTCTGCCATCTTTCTTTCATGCACGTTGACTTAGATCACAGTTCGTGGATCTGGGAAAATCATTGCTGGACTTATGGGCAGCAGGTGGGAGGGCCCAGTTCTCTGGATGCCAGGCCCAACGTGGCCCTGGCCTGAGCCCAAGGCAGCTGGTGAGCAGACAAAAGCAGGCAGGGGATGGGGTGGGCACACCCTGCTGTTGTAAAACCAGATCCTCCAGATGGGTGTCCTATGGGTTTCCCAAAGCTCTGATGGGCTAGACTGGAGAGAATCCCTTCACCGAGGGAAAGGGGCGCAGAGAAGCCCCAGCAATGCTGGGTTCCACCTGCAGCTTAGGGTCAGGCATTCCACAATGGTGATCACTGTGGCAGGTGAAGAGCATGGGTGTAATCTACATGGTAGCATAGTCCTGTAATTGAAGCCTTCAGGAGGCTAAGGCAGGTAGATTATGAGTTTGAGGCCAGGCTAGGCCATCTAGTAAGAACTTATGTTGTGTTCCCCCCCTCTCCCACCAAAAAAATAATAATTCGTTAGCGTTCAGAAGACTAGCTGGCTCGTTCCTCTTTCACTGCAAGGCCTATGACCTTAGGTAACTGGGCTTAATTGTTTTAGTGTGAACTTGACACACCTAGGTTAAGGGAGCCTTAACTGGGGAATTGCTTCCATTGGATTGGCCTGTGGCCATATCTGTGGAGTATTTTCTTATTTGTTGAGTGATATGTGAGGGCTCAGCCTACTGTAGGTGATGCCACCCCTGGGCAGGTTGTTGTGTATTGTATAAGAAAGCAGGCTGAAGCCAGGCCTGGTGGCACATACTTTTAATCCCAGCACTTGAGAGGCAGAGACAGGTGGATCTCTGTGATGTCAAGGCCAGCCTGGTCTACATAGTGAGCTCCAGGCCACCTGGGGCTATAGAGAGACCCTGTCTCAAAAAGACAAAAGAAAGCCGGGCGTGGTGGCGCACGCCTTTAATCCTAGCACTTGGGAGGCAGAGGCAGGCGGATCTTTGTGAGTTCAAAGCCAGCCTGGTCTACAGAGTGAGTTCCAGGACAGCTGGGGCTACAGGGAGACCCTGTCTAGAAAAGACAAAAACAAAAAAAAAAAAAAAACAAAAAAAAAAAAGACAAAAGAAAAAAGAAAAAGAAAAAGAAAGAAAGATAGAAAGAGAGAGAGAAAGAAAAGCAAGGAAGAAAGAAAAGAAAGAAAGGCAGGAAGGAAAGAAAGACACAAAGGAAAGAAAGACACAAAGGAAAGAAAAAGGCAGGTTGAGTATGCTCCAGGGGAGCAAGCCAGTAAGCAGTGTTCCTCCATGGCCTGCGCTTCAGTTCCTGCTTCCAGGTTCCTTCCCCGAGTTCCTGCCTTGGGGTCCCTTAGTGATAGAATGTGACCTGGGAGATGTAAGATGGAATAAACCCTTTCCTTGCCAAGTTGGTTTTGGTCGGTGTGTTTTGTCACAGCAGTTGAAGACAAACTAGAACAGTAACCATTTAGCCTCTCTGTGCCTCAGTTTTCCCATCTGTAGAAGGAAAATAAAGTCAAATGTCCCTTATAGGGTGCTTTTTAAATTTTTTTGTTTTTGTTTTTTTTGCGACAAGGTCTCACTATGTGGCTCAGACTGGCCTGGAATTCCAACTCACTACACTGCTGAGGATGATCTTGAACTCCTGATCCTCTTCCCTCCATTTCCCATGTGCTGGAATTACAGGCATGCACCACCATGCCTGACTCCTCATATAGCATTAAATGCAGGGATAAACATAGCCTGCTTCCTTCAGAAGGCCTCAGCTAGGAACCCATTCTTTCTTTCTTTTTTTTTTTTCCCCCTTTCTTTTGAGGCAGGGTCTTCTGTAGTCCCAGCTGCCTGGAACTCCTATGTAGACAGGCTGGCCTTGAAACTCTACAGAGCTTCCCCTATCCTCTCCCTCCCTAGTTTGCTAGGATTAAAGGCGTGACCACCAAGCCCCGCTTAAAGAAGTTTTTAGCCACCATGTGGGTGCTGGGGATCAACTGGGTTCCTCTGCAAGAGCAGTCGGTGCTCTTAACCGCTGAGCCGTCTCTCCAGCCCAGGGACCCATTTTTTTATAATTTTTGTTTTTAATTAATTTTTAAAAATTTTATTTATTTTGGTATGGGTTTAATATACTGTCTGCATGAGGTGTGTGCACCCATGTCGTGCAATGCCTCGGCGGTCAGAAGCGGGTGTTTGGATCCCCTGGAACTGGAGTTCTCCTGGGAATTTGAGTTTTCAGCCGGTTCTCGGCTGCCATTGTGGGTGCTGGGGATGAACCTGGGTCCTCTTCGTAAGAGCAGTTGCGCTCTTAACTGCTGGGCCCTCTCTCCAACCCCTAATTAAAATTAATTTTTATGTGTATGAATGTACTGTCTGCATGACAGGTTTGTGCACCATGTGTTGTGCAATGCGGGAGGTCGAAGAGGGCTCGGATTCCCCTGGAACTGGCAGCTAAAGACTGTTCTCAGACGCCATGTGGGTTGCTGGGGATCGAACCGGGTTCCTCTGCACAGAGCAGTCTGTGCTCTTAACCGCTAGGCCATCTCTCCAGCCCCAGGGTCCCATTCCTAACTAAAATCAGCGTCCTCCATTGCTCTTTAAGGCAAGGCAGAGCACACCAAGCCTTGGTGTGAGACACAGAAGCCAGGAAAAAAGTTGTGGCTTTGGCATGGAATGGCAAGTTTGTATAAGTACATCAATTACTGGACCAACCAAGTAGGCAGAGTAGGAACTGATGAAGGGGGCTTCCCGGAGGAGGTAGACAGGGAAAGGAGTGTTACAGTCAGCCAGTGGCATAAGGAGGCTGGGTTACTGCGAACTACTAGGGATGCTTTTCTGAGGTCTTCAAGATTGGCATCTGTTTCCAGGCCATTGGGACTAAAGGGAGATCCTGTCTGAAAAGACCAAAAAAAAAAAAAAAAAACAAGATTGGTACCTGTGATCCCTCGAGGAGGGAGCTTGCTTTGTGCTCTCTTTCTGGGAACTACTTCCCAGCCCTGCATTGAAGCTGAACTGCAGGACCTAGGATGGATTGGCCTAGAGGGTCCCCAATGTAGCCGACATCAGAAATCACCTGGGAAAGGACTGGAGAGATGGCTCACTGGTTAAGAGCACTTGCTACTCTTGCAGAGGGACCTGGGTTTGGTTCCTAACACCCACGTCAGGCAGCTCACAACTGCCTGTAACTCTGGCTAGAGGTGGGATCCCATGCCCTCTTCTGGCTTCTGAGGGCAGTCCATGCACATAGAGCACATACAGATAAGCAGGAACACACTCATATACATAAATTAAAAAAATTTTTTTAAAGAAATAACCTGGGAAGTGAGGAATGCTCCAGACTCCTGGGTCTCCTTCAGCAACTGACGCTTTGCGAAGACCCGGGTTCGATCCCAGACACCCACATGGCGGCAGAAACCGTTGAAACTCCCTTCCAGGAGAACCTCCAGTTCTAGGGGAATCCAAGACCCTCTTCTGACCTCCGCGGCATTGCACGACACGGGTGCACAAACCTGCATGCCGACAGTAATTCATTACACCTACGGAAATAAATAATAAATCAAAATTAAAAAAAAAAAAAAAAAAAAAAAAAAAAAGAAATAACCTGGGAAGTGAGGAATGCTCCAGACTCCTGGGTATCCTTCAGGCTCAAGCCTAGGAATGTGGATTTACCAGCCTCTTTGTGAGGCAAATGCTGGGCAAGTTCAAGACTCTCTGAACTGAACAATCTCATGGGACCCTTGCCCAGGGAGGCAGGGACTATGTGGTCCAGGGAACTTAGAACTTATTAGGGCCCCAGGATGATACCTGTAGAAATCAGGAGAACAGGGAAGACAGGCTGAGGATAGGACAGTGGGCCATATGAAAGTCTGGGAGGCCAGGACGTCACCTTCGGCCTAGTTAGCCAGTGTCCTCAGGCAGATGGAGAGAGGAACGCTTTTATTTTCTTTTATTTAAAACAAAATTCTTAAAAAAAATTTTTTTTATTAATTTTATTTATTTCTGTATGTGTACGAATGTACTGTCTGCATGCAAGTCTGTGCACCCATGTCGTGCAATGCCGCGGAGGTCAGAAGTGGGTCTCGGATTCCCCTGGAGCTGGAGTTCCAGACGGTTCTCAGCCGCCATGTGGGTGCTGGGGATCGAACCCGGGTCCTCTGCAAGAGCAGTCGGTGCTCTTAACCGCTAGGCTATCTCTCCAGCCCCCAAAACAAAATTCTTTATAGCCAGTTGTGGTGGTGCACGCCTGTAATCCCAGCACTGGGGAGGCAGAGGCAGGTGGATCTCTGAGTTCAAGGCCAGCCTGGTCTACATATCGAGCTTCAGGTCAACTGGGACTGAAAGGAGACCCTGTCTCAAAACAAACAAAAAAATTACTTGTGTGGGGGCACTTATTAAAGGACAACAACTTTCAGGAGTCAGTTCTCTCCTTCTACCATGTGGGTTCTGGGGATTGAACTCAGGTCATCAGGCTTGGTGGTAAGCACCTTTACCTGCAGAGCCATCTTGCCCACCTAAGTTAGCATTATTTCTAGTTATTTGGAAGCAGGACTTTGAGTATGGAGGACTCGTTGCCTGTTCTCCTCTCTCCCAGGCCTCTGCCATCTGGTGCATTCTCTCTTGCTTGCTAGCTTGCCTCCTCGCTTGCTTTTTCCATCCGTGAAACTTGACACTCTTCCTGCCCCCTTTTGGTGAGAGGCCTCAGCTGCTGGCTGTGGTTCTCCTCACCTGGGGGAAGACTTAACTATTCTTGCAGGAGTTGGGGGGACCTCTTCCCTCCTGTAAAGCAGCTCCTCTCTTTTCTGGACTCCCAGGGTCAAGTGATATTTACCCCTCCACCTCTGCCTGTGGCATCCTCCCTCTACCCTGCAGGGTCCTGCCAATCCTTGCTGGGGCCCCTGCTTAGGAGCCACTCCCTCCTACTCAGCCTCAGCCCACTCGCTGGCTGTGGACAGCTGACTCCCTTTGTTCTCTCAGTCCAACTCCAGACTTCCGTGCTGGAGGGAGGGAAAGGCCTGACCTGACTGGCCCTGGACTGCCTACTTTAGCATGGAGGGAGGCTGTCTGTTCAGATGGGTGCTGAGGGGCCAGTCACACAGAGGAGCCCTGCAAAGTGGGTTCTGCACCTTCCAGAGTCAGAAGTCGGAGCATGGGGATGTTATCGTTACTGGCCCTAGGACCTAGAGAAAGAAAAGCCTGAAAGAGAGTTACATAGACCATGGAGTAAGTCCATCACCCCATCGATCAGCCCCACTGACGGTGTTCAGAAACGTCTGCACAAGGATTTTATATGCTTAGTCTCAGTAAATGAGTCCAGCAGGGACTTATGAGGGAGAAACTGAGTCACAGGCTGGGAGGACTTGCCCAGGGTCCCATGGTTTGTAAGGGGTAGGGCTAGCATCTAACCAAGCAGACCAGCGCCAGACCATCATTGCTCTGCAGCCTCACAGTAGGACCTGGGAGGGGCTTCCTGGGGCTCCCACAGACAGTGTCTTTAGAATTTGTTCCAGCATGTTCTGTTGCAGAGTTGAAGCCACACTGTAGTGCTATAGAGGTCCCTTGTTAAGAAAGTACTAAAAGGCAGGGCATAGTGGTGCACGCCTTTAATCTCAGCACTTATCAGATCCCCTGGAACTAGAGTTACAGGACAGTTGTTAGCTGCCATATGGGTGTTAGCAACCAAACCATGGTCGTCTGTAAGAGCAGTAAGTGCTCTTAAACTGCTGAGCCAACTGTCCAGCCCTTCCCACTCCCTAGCTCTGTCTTAATCCAGTAAATGGTCCTTACATTCCCTCTTACCATGCCCTTCTCTGTCCACAGACAACCTTTTAGTTCTCACTGTGGCCACAAAGGAGACAGAGGGTTTCCGCCGCTTCAAGCGCTCAGCCCAGTTCTTCAATTACAAAATCCAGGTAAGTGCTTCCTGGGTAAGACCAAGATGGGGTAGGGGATGGGTAGTTGGGAGAGTGGTGTGGGGTCACGGAGGTAGAGGAGGGCAGTTTGAGAATCTAGAAGCTGGGCCTCGCTTTCCACACTGTCAGGGCTTGAGGGTCACAGGAGGCTTCCTGAAGGATGAAAGCTGAGAATATGCTGACAAGAAATGGCAAAGCATGAGCCGGTTCTAGGAGGTCATTGAGAGGGAGAGAGGAAGCTAGAGAGGTGCAGGGTGGTGCCTGCAGGGATATCACCATGCAGAGGCCTCACCTGGAAGACTAATGCAGAGGCTGGAGCCTGAGAACCAGCATTCCCACAGTCTGCTGGGGCATCTTGGGGTGGATATGGCCCTGTGACCTTCCTTGGAGTGTTATAAAGAAACATGCTTGTGGACCAAACATGGGCTTGCAGTCTATGTATGCAAGAAGAGAGCCCTCCACTCAAGGGACCATCCCGAGTACTTCTCTGTGTCAGACACACTGAGGATGGAGAAGTGGACAGCACCAGCTACACCGTGGCCTACACAGAGCTTGGTATGAAGCCAGAAAACAAGTGTATCAGCTGACAGGAATCCTCATCGAAGCAGGCCTTGCTTCAGGCATAGCTGGATCCAGGGTCTTCCCTTTCTTTCTATCTCCAGAGTCAGGTTCTCTCTTCCTTGTGGCAAAGTGACCTTCAGCCCTACTTCAGACTCCCCTGACCCAGTGCCTCAACCTCAGCAGAGCAAAACAACCTTTCCCTGAACCCAGCAATCCTAGGGAAGGCTCTGATAGGCCATGCTTGGGTCATATACTCAAAGCTCTGTCTGTGGGAGGGGCAGGAGTGGGACAGTCTGATTGGCCATGCATGGTCACATGACTGTCAATGGATTCACATAGTATGGTTTTCCTACAGTGGAGGGTGGAAAAGAAGCAAAGACATCCTCTGCTCAAACTGGGGCAGAAATATGGTTAGACAACTATTTCTCTACTAAAAGCTGGGGTTTCTCTCTGCAGGCGCTGGGCCTAGGAGAGGACTGGAGTGTAGACAGGGGGTTGACAGGGGGAGGGCAGAAGGTTCGGCTGCTGAAGAAGGCACTAGAAAAGCATGCAGACAAGGAGCACCTGGTCATTCTCTTCATCGACAGGTAGGGCTGGGACTTCCTGACAGAATCCCTGGGGTGTGTGGGGAATCCAAAATTCCACCATCCCTGGGTATCATGCATAAGGGAGGCTTCCTCCAGCTAAGCTTATGTAAGATCAAGAGACCCACCAACCCCAGGACATGTTCCCCCAGCATAGGTCAGTCCTCCTCTTAGTGACCTGTAACGGGTGATGGACGAGCCATGTTTGGAATATGAAAAAACATGGGGTTATGGGGGCCATTTCTCTGCGTAGGGTAGACATGGAAAGTGGCAGATGGGATGCAGATGTGTCTCCCTGGTGGTGGCCCTGGGATGGTGTGGGATGTGTGCATCCCTGTGCTCTCCTATGGTGCCTTCCGTGCACCTGCTCCACCTTCTCCCTGTTTTGGCCACAGCTATGATGTAGTGTTTGCCTCGGGGCCTCGGGAGCTCTTGAGAAAGTTCCAACAAGCCAAGAGCCAGGTGGTCTTCTCAGCTGAGGAGCTCATCTACCCAGACCGGAGGTTGGAGGCCAAGTACCCAACAGTCTCTGATGGCAAGAGGTTCCTGGGCTCTGGAGGTAAAGGGTGGGTTCAGAGTGTGGGGTCCAGCAGAAGGGCCACCCATCACCTTTGAGTGGACTTCCTCACCTGGCATCCCTGGATATCATGAGTCTCAGCTGCATACTAACCCAAAGAGAGCCCCTGCTAGGGTGTCTTCCTCACTTTTACTTTTGAGACAGGGTCTCACTCTGCAGCCCTGGCTGGCCTCCACCTCAGTCTGTAGACCAGGCTAACTTCAAACTCATAGAGGTCCACCTGCCTCTGCCTCCCAAGTGCTGGCATTAAAGATGTGAACTATCATGCCCAACTGTGCTGGAGAAAAACCTGGGTGACCACTCGAGCTTCATGTAGTCATGAGGCCAGACCTTGTCTCAAAAACAGGAGAGATGGCTCAACAGTTAAGAACACTGGCTGCTCTTGCAGAGGTCCTGGGTTCTATTCTCTGCGAACATGGCGGCTGTCTATAATTCCTGTTCCAAGGGACCCAACACCCTCTTCTGACCTCCATGGCCATTGTATGACATGGGTGCACCTGCCTACACTACATACAAGCAATACACTCATACATGTAAAACTAAAAAAAATAAATAAAATATTAAAAAATTATTTTTTTAAAATATTTTTTAATTTTTATTTATTTCTGTATGTGTATGAACGTACTGTCTGCATGCAGGTTTGTGCACCTGTGTTGTGCAATGCCACAGTCAGAAGAGGGTGTCAGATTCCCCTGGAACTGGAGTTCTCCTGGAATTGGAGTTTCAGACAGTTCTCAGCCGCCATGTGGGTGCTGGGGATCGAACTCGGGTCCTCTGTAAGAGCGGTCGGCGCTTTTAACCGCTAGGCCATCTCTCCAGCCCTTAAAAAATATTTTAAAAAAATTAAAAACAAACAGGTTGAGCGAAATTGCTCATGGGGAAATAAAAGTTCTTATCACTAAGCCTGACAACCTGAGTTCAATCTCCAGGATCCACATGGTAGAAGAAGAGAACTAAGTCCTACAGGCTGTCCCCTGACCTCTACATGACTGTCATGGTGTGTGCTTACACATACACATGCACACATACCCACAAATAAATGTATAAAAATTTAAGACACAAAACAGGACTGGTGCTGTATCTCAGTTGGTGGAACACCTGCCTCACCTGTATGAGCTGGGCTCCGTCCCTGGCATCTTGCTGTGGTGACACATGCCTTTGACTACGTGCTATCCCAGCATTCAAGAGGTGGAGGCAGGAAGATCAGATGTTCTAAAGTCATCCTCTGCCACCTAATGAGTTTGAGGCCAGCCTGGGCTACATGAGACCCTGCTTAAAAACTAAAGGAACTGGAGAGCTACCTCACTAGTTAAGAGCACTGGCTGATCTTCCAGAGGACCTGGGTTCAGGTCCCAGCACCCATATGGAAGTGGACAACCATTGGTAACTCCAGGTCCAGGGGATCTGATGCCCTGTTTTGTTTTGTTTTTCTGATGCCCTCTTATGACCTACTTGGGGACTGCTCATATGGGTGCTTACATATGTGCAGGCAAGGCACTCATACATATAAAAAATTAATTAACGGGGCTGGAGTGATGGCCTAGCAGTTAAGAGTGCTGACCGCTCTTACAGAGGACCCGGGTTCGATCCCCAGCACCCACATAGTGGCCGAGAACCGTCTGTAACTCCAATTCCAGGAGAACTCCAGTTCCAGGGGAATCCGACACGCTCTTCTGACCTCCGTGGCGTTGCACGACACGGGTGCACAAACCTACATGCAGACAGTACATTCATACACATAAATAAATAAAATAAAATAAAAAGTACTAAAAAATTAATTAACATAGATAGATAAATATAAACCTCTGGAATCTGCCTTTGTGGACCTGCACCCACTGCCCCAGGCCCCATCGTCTCCTGGTGCTAGCCCTCTGTGGTTCTCTTATAACTGCCAGCCTCCTCCTTCAGCCACTTTCAGTCTTTTTGGAGAGTGGAACCCACAAGCCTCACCCATCCTCAGCAGGGGTGAGCTGCCCTTAGAAGCTGCGTGTCCCATTGGCTTATCGAGCTAACAGTTGCCATGGACTGGCCTGGCCTGGCCCCCGTGTCCTGTGCAGCCCTCACTTTATTCAGGGAGGCCCTGTGAGCTTTCCTCACTTGCCAGGGCTCAGACCCTGGAGTGCTGGGGGAACTTTTCCACCTGTACCCATCTCTGAGCCAAGTTTCTCAGATCTCTATATAAAAGGTCCCAAGCGTAGATCTAGATCTGCTTGCCAGGGGCCCAACACTAAGGAGGTACAGTTCAGTGGGTACCCTTGATCTTCAGAATGTATCAGCCAGTGGCATTGACCGGCTTGCATCCCTTTCTCCCCTCAGTCAGGGGAGAGAAGCAGGATTTAGGGTCAAAGGAGTGGCAGATGGAGGAAGAGAAGGTAGCCAGCTTAAGGCTGGAAGTTAAGTGTCTGTCTCTGTGTCCCCACGACAATCCCCAGGCTTCATTGGATATGCCCCTAGCCTCCGCAAACTGGTGGCTGAGTGGGAGGGACAGGACAGTGACAGTGACCAGCTCTTCTATACCAAGATCTTCTTGGACCCTGAGAAGAGGGTAAGTGGTGATGCGTGGGCCGGAGAGAGGGGTTTGGGGAATGCTGACCCTGGATCTCAGTGGCCAGGTTGTGCTAGGGACGGCCTTCTGAGACTAGGGCCATTTGGTTGGTGTCTTAGTCCATCTGGGCTGCTGTGGTAAAGTGCTGTAGGTGGGGGTGGAGGAGACATTTAAATAACAGATGCTCATTGCTCATGGTTCTGAAAGCTGGAAGTCTGTGCTTAAGACGCAGCTCTTAAATTTCAAAGTCAGGGGCCAGTGAGATGGCTCAGTGGAAAAAGGTGCTTGCTGCCAAGCCTGATCATCTGGATTCGATCTCTGGGACCCATATAGTTTAGGGAGACAACCAACTCCTGAAAGCTGTCCTCAGACCTCATATATGTACACTGTGGCACATGCGTCCACACATACATATACTCACACTAAATAAATAAATAAATAAATAAATAAATAAATAAATAAATAAATAAATGAATAAATGATTAAAAAAGAAAGCAGAGGCAGGCCTGATGTGTATGCCCATAGTCTTGACATGTGGGAGGCTGCAGCCAGAGGATCATGAGTTTGAAGCCGTCTGGGCTATACATAGAGAGCTCAAGGCCAGTCTGTACATTGTAAAATCCTGTCTCAGAAAACCAAAGCTTAACATATTGATGAATGAAAGTCAATAATGTTTGTATTTCTCACAGGAATACCATAAGATGAAATTTAATATATATACATAGGAACCGGGAACTGGCAACTGACATGTGGTGAATTCATGCCTCAGCGTGTGCTGTCCGTGTGGCTGTCATCATTATAACTACCCCAGCTGCTTCCTTAGCTGCCTTCCAGATCTGAGATTTCCTGGTTCCCTATGAATAGACCACTAGACTCGTAACTCCAGGGCTTAGTCCGAGTGACCATGGTGGGTGTGCTGGGACCCTTGTCCCTGCTACAGCCTGGTGTCCTCCTTTCTGCAGGAGCAGATCAACATCACCCTGGACCACCGCTGCCGCATCTTCCAGAACCTGGATGGAGCTTTAGGTAAGCAGCAGCACAGGGGATGGGGGGGGTAGTTAGTGGGGAGGAGGGGTGGCACCTGAGAGGGGTGGGTGGAAGGGAGTGAAGATTTCCAGCAGGGCCCGAACCAAAGAAGGAAAGCTGGGTGGCTCCCCTTTGGTCATGTGTTAAGCTATTGCCAGCCTCCTGCCCAGGTCCTCAGAACTTCTACATGTCCTGGGGCAGAGCTGTGCCTCCCAGGGGGGTGGGAGAGGGGTAGCTGTTCAGCACAGGAGAAGCCTGCGATGTTTATGGCAGGCACCTGGCCTCTGTCCTGGCCTGCATACCGTGTTAGTACAAGTGGCCTGAGCCACGTCTCCGGGTGGCTTTGCTTTGTCACAAGTCTTACTGGTTGCTGGGCATGGTGGCGCACACCTTTAACACTAGCTCTTGGGAAGCAGAGGCAGGTGGATGGATCTCTGTGAGCTCAAGGCCAGCCTGGTCTACAGAGTGAGTTCCAGGATACCCAGAGCTACAGGGAGATCCTGTCTCAAAAAGACAAAAAAAAAAACCAAAAAACAATCTCTACTCTTTTCCCAAAAGAAAGGTATATGAACTTGAACTTAAAAACCTTTCACTGGTTGAACTCATGTCGTACTCAGCACTCTGGAACCCCAGTTACTTATCTTTAAAAGTGGGAACTGGGGCTGGGGCTGAGGTGTGCCTCAGTTGATAGAATGCTTGCCTAGTACCTACAAAGCCCTGGGTCAAGCCTCAGTACTGCATTAAAAAAAAAAAAGAAGAAGAAGAAAGTTGGGGTTGCAGAGATGGGTTAGAGGTTAAGACCACTGGCTTCTCCTTCAGAAGACCTGAGTTCAGTTCCTGGCCCTCAAACAGTGGCAGCAACTTTCATTAACTCCAGTTCCAGAGAATCTGATACTGTCTTCTGGCTTTCATGGTCAGTGCACGTATGAGGTGCACTTACACACACACACACACACACACACACACACACACACACAGGCAAAACACTCATACACATAAAAATAAATCCACAAAAATTAAAAGTAAAAAAGTCAGGGTGGTCCTGTTAGTACATGCCTTTAATCCTGGTACTCAAGAGACAGATCTCTATGAGACTGGGGCCAGCCTGGTCTACACAGTGAGTTCCAGGCCAGCTGGAGCTACAGAGAGACCCTGTCTCAGGGCTGGAGAAATGGCCTAGTGGTTAAGAGCGCCGACTGCTCTTACAGAGGACCTGGGTTCAATCCCCAGCACCCACATGGCGGCTAAGAACTGTCTTTAACTCCAGTTCCAGGTGAATCCAATGCCTTCTTCTCACCTCCGCAGCATTGCATGACACAGGTGCACAAACCTACATGTAAACAGTACATTAATATACATACAAAAAAATTTAAAAAAAAATTAAAAAAAAATGAGAGACCCTGTCTCAAAAAACAACAGTAACAAAAAAAGAAAATCAGATGTGGTAGTACATGTCAGTAATCTCAGCACTAAGGATATAAAGGCAGGAGGATCAAAAGTTCAAGGTCAGAGCTGGAGAGATGGCTCAGCAGTTAAGAGCACTGACTGCTCTTGCAGAGGACCCAGGTTTGATTCCCAGCACCCACATGGCTGCTAAGAACCGTCTTTAACTCCAGTTCCAGGGGAATCCAACACCCTCTTGTGGCATTGCACAACACAGGTGCACCAACCTACATGCAGACAGCACATTCATACACATAAAATAAACTTTAAAAATTTGAAAAAAAGTTCAAGATCATCCCGAGGTATATAGAGAGTTTGAGGCCAGCCTAGGGTCCATTATCCCTATCTCAAAAGGAAAAAAGAAAAGAGGAAAGTGATCCTCCTGCGGTCGTTTTTTTTTTTTTTTAATTTTTTAAAATTTTATTTATTTCTGTATGTGTATGAATGTACTGTCTGCATGCAAGTCTGTGCACCCGTGTCGTGCAATGCCGTGTAGGTCAGAAGAGGGTCTCGGATTCCCCCGGAACTGGAGTTCTCCTGGAACTGGAGTTTCAGACGGTTCTTTTTGCCTGTGGTTTCTGGGCCTGAGTGAACAGGTTGGACCCAGAACACCTCCTGGATAGGCCACCTTCTTACCCAGGGGGGCTGTCCCCATGTCGCTATCCAGGAGAAGCCCCTTCCTTGCTGTCTTCTAGGGCTCCTCAGCATCTGTCCATGGTGTTACTTCTCCCTGTTTCCCTGTGTCTGAAAGAATGACCTGGCTCTCCCCGCCCAGGGCTCCTGGGTGACCGGCCTCAGTGCTGTTCCTGGAGCTGGAATGTTTCTAGTCTTTTTTTCTCCTGTCACCCTTCCAGCTCTAATGAGTCACCACAGTAAGGACAGGGTCACCGGGGGTCACCAGGGGTCACTGCAGGTTCTGTGCTCTTCCTAGGTACTTGTACCAAGTGCTTGCTGACCGCACATTTCCCCCACAAAGAAGGGACTTTAGGACAGGCGAAATGTCTCAGTGGGTAAAGGCAGTTGCCACCAAGCCCGACAACCTGAGTTCAATACCCAGAATCCGACTGATAGGAGAAAACCCTCTTTGGCAGGTTGTCCTCTGTCCCCCACATACAATCAATAAATAAATAAATAAATAAATAAATAAATAAATAAATAAATTTAAGTTTTAAAAAGAAGGGATTTACACATCAGGAAACTGAAACTCAGAGACGTAAAGAGACTTTCTTGAGGCTGTGGCCTGCTCACAGCCTGTGAGCCCCCAGCTCTGGTCCCCTGCAACTAAATGGGTTTGTGCTTTCTGATACCCAGATGAGGTTGTGCTCAAGTTTGAAATGGGCCACGTGAGAGCAAGGAATCTAGCCTATGACACCCTCCCAGTCATCATCCATGGCAATGGACCCACCAAGGTAGGAAGGGGCCCTGCCCCTGGGCATTGTGGGAGAAGACAGAGCTCCAGTTCTGCCTCTACCATGACTGGGGCTAAGGCTACTTTCTGGGGCCCTGCTAACACCAGCTCAGCCTGGTATCATCTTTCCCTACTGTGGTAGGCAGTTGTACCCTGTCCGTCTCTCTTAAACCACAAGACACAAAAAAGACCATTGTTCCCATTCAGGCCAGAGCCATATGTCATTTATTCATTCAGTGAACATGTTTGCCCCAGAGGACCTGGAGCTGAGAGACAGTCTGTCACAACTACAACAGTCCCTGTACTCACAGTGCATGAAAGGGGCCTAAGGCAGCTGGTGGCTGGGGACGGAGCAGATCTAAGTGGTCCTTGGGGAATAGGCTCATAGCATATTTGTCTGAGTGTGTCATCAACTCTCTGCCTTAGACTCCCATAGGCAGGACAGAAAAAAAGAGCCAGTAAATGTAGAGCTTGGGGCTGGAGAGATGCCTCAGCAGTTAAGAGCCCTGCTTATTCTTCCAGAGGACCCAGGTTCAGTTCCCAGCACCCACATGGTAGTTTAACAGCTCCCTGTAACTCCAGTTCCAGGGAATCCAACACCCTCTTCTGACCTCTGCGACACTGCACGCACGTGGTGCACTTACATGCAGGCAAAACACTCGTACACATTAAATAAATAAATAAATAAATAAATAAATAAATAAATAAATAAATAATTTAAATGTAGATCTGGCTGGGGATACAACTGAGTTGGTAGAGTGCTTGCCTAGCACACGTGAGGCCCTGGGTTCAATCCACAGCACCACACCAGGCATGGTATTTACTGCTCACCAGTGCTCAAGGTAGAGACAGGAGAATCAGGAACTTGCCCATCCTAGAACACTTGAGACCCAGTCTCAAAAAGGAAAAGGAAAGCCAGGTGTGGTGGTGCACGCCTTTAAACCTAGCACTTGGGAGGCAGAGGCAGGCGGATCTTAGTGAGTTCAAGGCCAGTCTGGTCTAGAGAGTGAGTTCCAGGACAGCTGGGACTACAGGAAGACCCTGTTTTGAAAAGACCAAAAAAAAAAAGGAAAAGGAAAGAAAAATAAAAGGAAAATGCAGGTCTTGACTTTATCCAGTTCAGCTACCTTGGAGCGCTAGCTCCAAGAACCTAGGTTTGTTTTTTTTTTTGTTTCCTTTTTTTGGTATTTCGTATTTATTTCTCGTATGTGTTATGACTGTACTTTTGCATGCAAGTCTGTGTCACCCGTGTCGGCAATGCCGCGGAGGTCAGAAGAGGTCTCGGATTCCCCGGAAACTGGATTCTCCTGGAATGTGGATACAGCAATCTGAGCTCCCATGTGGTGCTGGGCTTGACCCAGGTCCTCTGTAAGAGTGGTTGGCGCTCTTAACTGCTAGGCCATCTCTCCAGCCCCAAAGAACCTAGGTTTTTTTTTTTTTTTTTTTATTTAATTTTTATTTATTTCTGCGGAGTTCAGAAGAGGGTCTCGGATTCCCCTGGAACTGGAGTTCTCCTGGATTTGGAGCTTCAGACGGTTCTCAGCCGCCATGTGGTTGCTGGGGATCGAACCCGGGTCCTCTGCAAGAGCGGTCGGCGCTCTTAACCGCTAGGCCACCTCTCCAGCCCGAACCTAGGTTTTTATAAGCACCCAGCACCAAGCCCTCCCTCTTCCCTCCTCAGCAGCCAAGATGCTTCCCTACGTGGTGGAACATGCCATTCAAGATCCCTGCAGATGGCAGGCAGGGAGATGGGATCCATTAGCTGCAGGTGGTGTGGCTGGCCTGGCTCCTGTCCAACGCTGCATTTAACTCCCAACAGCTGCAGCTGAACTACCTGGGCAACTACATCCCTCGATTTTGGACCTTCGAGACTGGCTGTACCGTGTGTGATGAAGGCCTGCGAAGCCTCAAAGGCATTGGGGTGAGGCCAAGGGCAGTCCCATGAAATGGGGGACAGGAGGAAGTGGTTTCAACTCTTATCTTTGGTGGGAAGTAGAGGGGTTACCTCTCTATGGAGCCTGAGAGGGGTTGAAGGGGGTGGGGCTGCCCAAGTGCCTCCTCCAGAAAGCCCTTCCAGATTACACAGGTTCCACCCTCTCTCCACGTGCCCAAGTTGTTTCTTCTGCCCAGCCCTTTTTGCTTCTAGAGCCCCTCCCTGTGCCCTGAGCCCTTGTCCTCATGTACAGCTCGCCTTGACCACTTCATCAGTCAAGGCCTCCTGGTCTCAAGCTATTCATTCCACCAGGCCCTTGTTAGGAGTCTGGCTGTGACTTCCGTAGGTGGGCCTCCCAATGTGTCCTGCCAACCACACCCCTGCCTGCCCCCCAGGGCCTGCTTAGTGTTCCCTGGCCTGGGCATCTGGCCTCCAGAGGCTATGTGCCTCTACCTCAGGTTCCCTTGAACCATGCTAGGGGCTCAGTGGCAGGTTGTATCTGAATTCTGCTGTACTCTTGTACTCTCCCTGCCTCCACAGGATGATGCTCTGCCCACGGTCCTGGTGGGCCTGTTCATCGAGCAGCCCACGCCATTTCTATCCCTGTTCTTCCATCGGCTGCTGCGCCTGCACTACCCCCAGAAACAGATGCGGCTCTTCATTCACAACAGTGTGAGAATCACAACAATATGCCGTGTGGGAGCCTCTGAGGATCTCACAGAACCAGGTTTATCTGGGCCAAATGGAAGTAGGCAGTGGGCAGTGTCCTTGGATCACTTGGTGACTCAGAGGACAGACTGGTTGAATCCCAACAACACTGCTTTTCTTGGCTGAGTGACCTTGGACATGTGTCTTTACCTCTCTGCTTCCACCTTCTCATTTATGAAGTTGAGGAAGTATTGATACAAACCACATAGACTTGCTGCACAAGTTAAACAAATTGATCATGAAAGTGCATAGAAGAGTATGGTGGTGTGTGGGTAGGGGTGGGTAGCCTCCCCGCTACCCAGGAGGCTAAGGCAGGAGGACTACAAATTCAAGGGCAGCCTGGGCTATAAAGTGAGACCCTGTCTCAAAAACAAAAAGGTTTTTAAAAAAGGGTAACGAGGCTGGAGAGATGGCTCAGTGGTTAAGAATACTTGTTCTTCCAGAGGATGTAGGTTCAAGTCCCAGCACCTACAATTGTCTATAATTCCAGTTCTAGGGGATCCAACCTTCCTCTGGCTTCTGTGGGCACTGTATTACATGGGTGCACTTACATACATGTAGGCATAACACTCATACACATACAAATTTTTTAAGTTTTTATTTTTATGTATATGAGTATATTGTCTGCAACTATGTAAGTTCGCCCATGTTATGGATGGTTGTTAGCCACCATTTGGGTGGTGAGAATTGAACCCAGGTCTTCTGCAAGAGCAGCCAGTGCTCTTAACTGCTGAGCCATCTTTCCAGCTCCATAAATAAAATACTTTTCTTTAAGCCAGGTGTGGTAGCACACACCTTTAATCACAGTACTTAGGAGGCAGAGGCAGGTGGATGTCTTTAAGTTCAAGGCCAGCCTGGTCTACAGAGTGAGTTCCAGGCCAGCTTGGGGCTACAGGGAGTCCCTGTCTCAAAAAGACCAAAAAAAATTTTTTTTTCTTTAAAAAGGCTACAGATGTAGCTCAGCTGTAGAGCACATTCCTAGTATGTTTGAGGCCTGGGTTCCCCATTTACAGGCACCACATAGTGATTGTTGTCAGTTTGTTTGGTGCCTTTTGATCAGGTGGTAGTCAAGTTGATTTCCATCCCGTAAGCACCTTCACAGAAAACGGTGTGGTTCTGAGCCCTGTGCTCTGTGGGGACCAGGCCTGGACACAGCCTCTGCTTTGCCGTGTCCCTGTGGATCAGATCTTACACAGTCCGCAGGGCCCTTTGTCCTCTCTGAGCTTTCCTCAGACACCTCATCTGTGTCTTCCACAGACCTTCCAGCCCTAACAGGGTGGCACTCCATCTTGAAGACCCCGTTGTGCACCCCCCGCACCACCCCCCCCCCCCCCGCCTCCGCTGGGCTAGGCTCCCCTGCCTGGCTCACTAGTGTTCACCTCAGCTGTGCAGCGGGACCTGCCCTTGGGTGGCTCATGGCTTCCCTGGAGACATGGCAGCTCCTGCATGAAATGTCACTTTGTGTAGAAAGACAGCTGTCACAGGCAGTCTTGAGTGCCTACTGTGTGCTGCTGGCTCTGACTCACTCACTGCCTGCTTATAGTGACCTGAGGGAGGCATGGGCTTCCTCTCATTTTATAGTCCTCCCTGGAGAGGAGACAGGTGAGGGTTCCTGTCCAGGGTCAGAAGTTCATCCTAGCAGAGCTGATGGTGGTCTTCCGGCAGGTCTAACCTGGACACATGCAGCCCAACACATTTGTAGATGACATCATAGTACAATGTCAAAAGATTAGACCCTCTGCTTAGGTTTGAGTCTGAAGACCCTGATCTTTCCATGTTCCCCATGGCAGAAGATTAACAGGCACGGACTGTTAAATCTTCATCCAGATTCCCTGATATGTTTGTAACAACCACACCCCGAAGAGCAGCAGAGTCTCTGGATGTGACTCTTTGGGAGATGGGGCTCTCCTGATGACAGAGCTTCGAAGAGACCTGCCAAGTCTGGCCTGGCCAGATGTGGGGGTGATGGTAAAAGGGTGGCTAGGGAAGGGCATCCTGGCAGAGGGCCAGGCCTGGGCAGAGATCTGGAGGACTGGCATCCAGGTGGCAGAGGCAAGGATCTTGTCTGGCACTGATAAGGATGCTGTGATTCCTGGGGTGGTACCTGTAGCTTCATCCAGACCTCGTCCCCATCTCCAGGAACAGCACCACAAGCTGCAAGTGGAGGAATTCCTGGCAGAGCACAGCAGCGAGTACCAGTCTGTGAAACTAGTGGGCCCCGAAGTACGCATGGCCAATGCTGATGCCAGGAACATGGGCATGTGAGTTGGGGACAGGGGTTCTCATGGATGATGGTGGGCATATAGGCCATGGCATTGGTAATAGGAGGTTGGGTACAGAATTCACAAGGCTCTATGGTGCCCAGCACAGGCCTGCCTGTCCAGGCCTCAGAGTTCCCATATGTGAAATGGGAGCCAATTTGGGACTCCTAAGCAGTGTCATGCGGGTTCAGGAAGTGCATTAGGGAAAAAGGAAGGACTGAAGGGTCAGAAGTATATCAAGGCTGATAGAGAAACAACCTTTGACTTTTTATTTTATTATTAAAAATATGGGCTGGTTGCCGGGCTTAGTGGCACATGCCTTTAATCCTAGCACTCGGGAGGCAGAGGCAGGCGGATCTTTGTGAGTTCAAGGCCAGCCTGGTCTACAGAGCGAGTTCCAGGACAGCTGGGGCTACAGGGAAACCCTGTCTTGAAAATACCAAAAAGAAAAAAAAAAATATGGGCTGGTGAGATGACTCAGCCAGTAAAGGTGCTTGTGGCACAGGCCAGGCAGCCTGAGCTCTGGAACCCATATAAAGGTGGACGGAAAGAATCAATTCTGTGAAGTTGTCCTCTGACCTTTTTATGCATGCTATGGCCTCCATACTCTCACACATATCATACACTCACACTCACACATACATCACACACACGTGCACACACACGCACACAGTAGATGAAAGAATGTCACTTTCAGCTGGATGTGGTGGCACATGCCTTTAATCCCAGCACTCAGGAGGCAGAGGCAGGTGGATCTCTGTGAGTTCAAGGCCACCCTGGTCTACATAGTGAGTTCCAGACTGGCTGGGGCTACATAGTGAGACCTTGTCTCAAAAATCTCCCTCAAAAAATAAAATTAAAATAAATTTAAAAAATGAAACTAAAGAAAAATAAAGACACAAGAATTCATTGGTCTAGGGCTGGAGATGTAGCTCAGTTGGTAGTTATTGCCTAAAATGCATGGTAAAGCCCTGCATTTAATCCCTAGCATGCTATAAACCAGGCATGGTTGTGCATGCCTATAATTGCAGGCAAGACATCCTCAGTTTCTCAGTTCCACAGCCCGCTCAAGGCCACCTTGAGCTATGTGAGACCCTGTCTCAGATTTTTTTTTTTCATTGGTCTAGAAGATCTGAGGCTGGCAAGCTTCCCATAAAGGACTGGATAGTCAGGCTGGAGAGGTGGCCCAACAGTTAAGAGCACTGACTGCTCTTGAGGAGGACCCAGGTTCAAATCCTAGCACCTACATGGTGGCTAACCTTACCGAATGCAACTCCAGTTCTAGGGGATCTGACACCCTCTTCTGATCGTCATGGACACTGCACAACACAGGTGCACTTACATAGATGCAGGCAATACACCGATACCCATAAAATAAAATGAAAATAATAAATAAAATGGTGTTTAAAAAGGACTGGACAGTGTGGGTCTGCCAGTCAGTCGGCTAGCTGGCTGAATCACCCTTGCAGAGCTCTGCCCTCGACGCAGTCACAGATGTTGCATAATGAATGAGATTGCATTCCAGCAAGATTTTATTTATGGACACTGAAATCTGACTTCCTCAAAGGAAGGCATAATCTTCATGTGTTTTTTTCAGTTTTCCCCTAGTCATTTGAGAACAGAAAACTATTCTTAGCTCGGGAGCTTAACAAAACCTGGTGATGGAAAGCTTTGGCCTAGGGACCATAATTTGCTGAGCCCTGGACCAGATAAACAAAGGAGCCTTTTCAGGGAGGCGCATTTTGAG
This sequence comes from Rhizomys pruinosus, assembly GCA_009823505.1. Lineage (NCBI taxonomy): Eukaryota > Metazoa > Chordata > Mammalia > Rodentia > Spalacidae > Rhizomys > Rhizomys pruinosus. Next base: position 590,847 of record VZQC01000038.1, read on the forward strand.
GCAGGGAGCCCAGTGTGCCTGTGAACTCACTGTGTAGCCCACACTGGCCTTAAGCTTCTGATCTTCCTGCTTCCATCTCCCAAGAGCTGGGGTTACAGGCAGGTACTGGAGGTAAACCCTCTTGTATGCCAAGCAAATGCTTTGCCACTGAGTGATGCCCCAGCTTCTGTTGATGCCAGACCAAATTGTTCTGTAGACAGGCAGTGCCAGTTCCTCATCTCCAGCCCAGACAGTGTTGAGGTTCAGTTGGGGCCTTGTGTCCCCCCCCCTCACTTCCAATATTTGCCATTGACAAGCTATGAATTTAAGAGCTTAGGAACCCAGTTGGGAGGGACCTTTGAAGTCCCAGCCTGCCCCTGGGTTGCCATAGCCCTTCAAAGGCCCATTGAGTAGTAGTCTCAAAGCTAGACCATGAGGTTATTTCAGCATTTGCTGTGGAACCAGCCTGACAGACGTTGTCGTCGTCGTCGTCGTCGTCTTCATCATCATCATCATCATTGTCCTCCTCCTCCCTATTCTTACCTCTTTCCTCTTCCTCCTCCCCTTCCTTCTTCCTCTTCCCCTTCCTCTTCCTGTTCCTCTTCCTCATCTTCTTTCTCTTCCTCCTCCCCTCCCCTTCCTCTTCCTCATCTTCCTCTTCTTCTTGCTGTCCTCTCCTTGCAGAGACCTGTGCCGCCAGGACAGAACTTGCACTTACTACTTCAGCATGGATGCTGACGTGGCCCTGACTGAGCCTGACAGCCTGCGATTCCTGATTGAACAGAACAAGTAAGGCTGTGGGGTGGCCCCTGAGCAAAGCCTCCTCAGCCTCTCCATCACCTGGTGACTCCTGGGGCTGATAGAGAATTGCCACCTTCCTGGGTGTGTCCCCAGCATGAGAGGGATGAGGTTCCTGATGAACCACACCCCTCCAGGCTGGGCCACCCTAGCCCAGTGACAAGTGTGGAGACCCCTGCATGCAAATCACAGGTTGCTGGGCCTCTCCCCTTCCCCACCCTCAGTCTGGTTTGCCTCCTGCTTCCTGCCTCAGGAACATCATCGCTCCACTCCTGATCCGCCATGGGAGGCTCTGGTCCAACTTCTGGGGAGCGCTGAGTGCCGATGGCTACTACGCCCGCTCTGAGGACTACGTGGACATCGTACAAGGCCGGCGTGTGTGAGTACCCGTTGCCTTCATCTCTTCCTCCTGGGCTATGGTACTTCCCCAGACCCCATTCTTCTTCCTGCTGCTCTCAGATTTCTGCTGAACATCAAACAGGGACTAAAGTCAGACATACAGAGGAAATTCCTGACATTTGTCCTGGGCTTAGGTACCCAGGGAGAGTCAGATCAGCATTGTCAGGATTTATTTACATCAGAGGTAAAATCCCTACCCAGCAAGCATGTATGGCCCTGGGTTCAGTCCCCAGCACCAGAAAAAAAAAAAAAAAAAGACGACACTTAGGGCCAATGAGATGGCTCAGTAAGTAAAGGTGCTGCCGCCAAGCCCGACGACCCTAACTCAGTCCCTGACACTCACGTGGTAGGAGTGAACGATGCCCAAAGTAAAGGTGCTGCCGCCAAGCCTGACGACCCTAACTCAGTCCCTGACACTCACGTGGTAGGAGGGAACAATGCCCAAAGTATCCTCTGACTTCCACTTCTGTTTTGTGCTCCCCTCTCCACAGACACAGACACACAGACAGACAGACAGACACAGACAGACACACACACACACACACACACAAACATGTCAAAACAGAAAAGGACAGACTAGCACCATCGAATGAGCACTCCCCACTGCCTGTGACCTCCCTTTTTCTTCCTGCCCCCAGACTCCAGCCTCCAAACCCTCCTACCAGCCTGTGACCTCTCTCCATCTCCTCTCTCTCGCTCAGCGGAGTCTGGAACGTGCCTTACATCTCAAACATCTACCTAATCAAGGGCAGCGCCCTGCGGGCGGAGCTGCAGTACCCGGACTTGTTTCACCACAGCAAGTTGGACACAGACATGAGCTTTTGCGCCAATGTCCGACAGCAGGTCAGTGGGGCTGTGCGGGCACTGGGGACGGTGCCTCCAACTCCAACCTCCCTTGACATCATGTGCCTGCAAGCGTCTGAGAGGCCAGCAGGTCCTGAAGGCAGGTTGTAAGAGGACTGGGCATCAGGCTGGCCCTCGGTTACAGACACCATTTTGGTATATTCGGTATCTACAGCACACACACACACACTTGTTATTGTCGTGTCCCGTGTCCCCCCGTGTCGTGCGCCCCCCCCCCCCCGTAATAGACTACACTTGAACTCCTAATCTTGATCTTGCTGCCTCAGTCTCCCAAGTGCATCACATCTCCTGGTTTATTTTTAATTTTGACTAAACTCAGCTGAGCGTGTTGGCTCACACCTTTAATCTCAGCACTTGAGAGGCAGAGGCAAGCTGATCTCTGTGAGTTTAAGGCCAGCCTATTCCACATAGTGAGTTCCAGCCAGCCAGCCAGCTGGAACTGGGGTTAGAGAAAGACCCTGTCTCAAAAAGAAAAAAAAAAAAGAGAGAGACAACTAAACTGTCTACTTCATGTGTAGTCTGGGTAGTACACACAAGAGACCCATACCCTGTCTGTATCCCACCCCATGTTTCTTGTTTGTTCTGTTTTTTTGAGACAGGGCCAGGCTGACTTTCAACTCATGACCCTCCTGCCTCCACCTCTGAGTGCTGAGTGGTAGGTGCATGCCATGACACCTCGCTCCTACTCTTCATGGTGACTTTTTTTTGCCCCCAGTGCTAGCATCAAACTGAGGGTTCTATTCAGTGATTTGAGTTTTTTATTCTTTTTTTTTTTGCTGTTCTGTTATTATTATTATTATTATTATTATTAGAGACAGGGTCTCCCTATATCCCTAGCTGGCCTGGAATTCACTCTATAGACAAGGCTGGCCTTGAACTCACCAAGATCCGTGTGCCTCTGCCTCCCAAGTGCTAGGATTAAAGGCTTGTGTCACCACGCCCAATTTAAAGGGTTCTTGGCCACCATGTGGGTGCTGGGAATTGAACCTGGGTCCTCTGCAAGAGCAGTCAGCACTCTTAACCACTGAGCCATCTCTCCAGCCCTGAGAGAGTCTTATTCTTTCACATTCAGTCTTTCAGGAAGCTGTCTCTCTCTTTATAGTCCCATGTGGAGCAGGGCTGGATGCTGGGGTGACATACTGCATTCATGGGTCCTTAATCTTGTAAACTTGAATCTGGTGGTGGATCGCACTGCCCTCCCTGGGGTGTCCAGAGTGAGGGGCACCTTCATCCTTCCATTCTCCGCAGGAAGTGTTCATGTTCCTGACCAACCGCCATACCTTCGGCCACCTGCTTTCTCTGGACAACTACCAGACCACACACCTCCACAATGATCTCTGGGAGGTGTTTAGCAATCCTGAGGTGAGACCCAGGTGGGTGGGCCTGGGTGGAGGAGCCTCCAGTTCTCTGATTCTGTGTGTCCTGTCCACAGGTCCCCACTCCTCACCCAATTCTAGTAAGGAGGGTGCTGTAGACACAGCGCCATCTAGTGGAGGAGGGGCTAGGTGTTCTGACCCAGGTCCTCCAGCTGTGACTTAGTTGAACCTCTCTACTTAAAGGCCTTGATTATCTTGGCTCTAAAATAGGTTTTCCATGGCAAGGCTTACCTACGAGAGAGTTGTGATGGTAGAGGAAGTAGGGTTTGTAACAGTGTTGTGACTGTATCTACATGTTGTTGTGTATAGCTGACATGGTGTTTGTACACAGACATGTACACCATGTACACTCAGATGGCACATACCCACACATGTAAACACAGGGTTGTGTAGGGACACTTGTGTATACAAATAGCACCTGTCATCTCTGGACATGTTCATACTTACTCATATTTTGAGGGACCTGAAGGCAGGAGACTGGGAGCATCCCATGCCTTTGAATTCAGAGTGAGTCACAGCTGGCCTAGGGACCCCATCCTGTGTTCCTCTCCCTACAGGATTGGAAAGAGAAGTACATCCATGAAAACTACACCAAGGCTTTGGCAGGGAAGCTGGTGGAGATGGTAAGGGGTTCACACCCCACACCTGCTGCTGTGGGGGGCAGACGGGGGAGGATCTGGATGTGAGGGGAGGCACCTTTCTGTCCATTCTGGCAGAGCTTAGGGCAAAAGGAAGGGGTGGGGTGGTGGGTAAGCACCTTCCAGATGAGGTCTGCAGGGGCTTTGCAGGAGGAGGGAATGGTGGTACAGGCCTGTATTCTCAGAATTCAGGGAGCGGAAGCAGGGGGACCAGGAGTTCGAAGCTAGCCACCAGCCTGGGCTACATGAAATTTTATAAAAGGGAGATAAGTGTGGTGGCATACACCTTTAATCCCAACACTCAGGAGGCAGAGGCAGGTGGATCTCTGTGAGATCAAGGCTAGCCTTGGTCTACATGGGACCTGGTCTCCATAAAAGAGGAGGAGGAGGGTCCATCCACAAATGCATGTTCTGGGCCAAGACTGAAGAGTAGGTGAGTCTCTCAGGTACATCTGCAGTCTCCACTCCACTCCTAGGTGTGTACTCTTTCATTGCTGAAGCTGGTAGCTGTGACCTTGGCTGAGAAAGTCCATCTCTGATCTCTGCTTCCTCTGCTCACCTGTTCACTCATTCCACCCAGCATCCACTGAGCCTTTGCTTCCCAGGGATGCTCAGGGGTTTCCAGAGGCTCTGGGGACTAGCTGGGATAGGTCTTAAGATGGGTCCTGCAGTGCAGGGAGGACAGGGGACTGCCACACAGGATCCCTGTGACCGAGTCTTTACTCTTCCCAGCCTTGCCCAGACGTCTACTGGTTTCCCATCTTCACGGAGGCGGCCTGTGATGAACTGGTGGAGGAGATGGAACATTATGGTCAATGGTCTCTGGGTGATAACAAGGTATGACCACAGATACCCAGGCTGGACTGGGAGAGATTTAGAAACCAGAAGTAGAGTGTTGGTTCCCCAAACAGCCATTGCCACAGTGTGGCTTTGAGCTGCCTTAACATAAGGTGGTAGGTTTTCAGCTCCTGGCTTGTTGTTAGAATACTTTAGCTTCCTGCCCAAGTGCAGGTATGGAATGGAGAGAAAATAAGCCAATGGAGGACAAGGACCATCATAATGTGCTATCAGGTCCAAGTTCATCAGACATCTGACACAGGTGGCGTAGAGCCTGTGCAATCCCAGAGGAAGTTGTGCTTTGCCTATACATGAGCTTGAGAGATTCAGGCCCTATTTTTTTATTAATTTTATTTCTGTATGTGTATGAATGTACTGTCTGCATGCAAGTTTGTGCACCCGTGTCGTGCAATGCCTCGGAGGTCAGAAGAGGGTGTCGGATTCCCCCAGAACTGGAGTTCTCCTGGAATTGGAGTTTCAGACGGTTCTCGGCCGCCATGTGGATGGTGGGGATCGAACCCAGGTCCTCTGTAAGAGTGGTCAGCACTCTTAACTGCTAGGCCATCTCTCCAGCCCCCAGGCCCTATTTTTAATGATTCACAAGACCCAGACCTATGTGCCTCTGATTGGCTGACCCTTGACCCTGCAGCTGGACTGCCTCTCTTTACCTGCCTAATCTGAGTATTTTGATGATGGGCAGATCTGGAGTAACTCTTGTATTTTAGCCTCTTTTTTTTTTTTTTTTTTTGTCTTTTTGAGACAGGGTCTCCCTGTAGCCCCAGCTATCCTGGAACTCACTCTGTAGACCAGGCTGGCCTTGAACTCACAAAGATCCGCCTGCCTCTGCCTCTGCTAGGATTAAAGGCGTGCACCACCAGGCCTGGCATATTTTAGCCTCTTACATCCACCATGCCATCTCTGGCCTTTTAGGCACTGCAATCATGTATGTGCACACACACGCACACATGCACACACATACACACACACAAACACAGTTTGAGAAAAATAAATAAATAGCAGAGCATGGTGGGGCACACCTTTAATCCCAGCATTTGGGAGGGAGAGACAGGTGGGTTTCTGTGAAATTGAGGCTAGCCTGGTCTACATAGCGTGTTCCTGGACAGCTAAGGTTAGAAGGCAACCTGTCTCAAAAAATAAAAAACAAACAAACAGCCGGGCGTGGTGGTGCAAGCCTTTAATCCTGGCACTCTGGAGGCAGAGGCAGGCAGATCTCTGAGTTCAAGGCCAGCGTGGTCTACAGAGCAAGTTCTAGGACAGCTGGAGCTACAGGGAGACCTTGTCTGGAAAAGACCAAAACAAACAAACCAACCAACCCCTGGAAAGTACCCATTCATTATCTCCAGTTTCTTTTGAGAAGGAACTCATTATGAGCCCTGGCTGGCCTGGAGCTGGCCTCACAGACTAAGCTGACCTCTGTTCACAGAGGTCTGGTGCCATCGTTTTCTGAGTGCTGGAACTAAAGGTATGTGCTGCCGTAGCTGGATTAGCTCCTGGTTTCTGAGGGTCAGGATGCAGTCATGATTTGACTGGACCCTCTGCAGTCTAGCATCTGCTGGAGCTGGTCTTCTCCTGCAGCCTGGGATCCCACTCTAAACTCAATAATGAGGCTGTTGTTGGCAGAATTTCATTCCTGCAGCTGGAGAACTTGGGACTGCTGGTTCTCCAAGGCCAGCAGAAGACACGGCCTGTGTACCCAATACTCTCCTTTAAAAGGCCAACCCTCAAGAGCACCGACTGCTCTTGCAGAGGACCCAGGTTCCATCCCCAGCACCCACATGGTAGCCGAGAACGGTCTTTGACTCCAGTTCCAGGGGAATCCAACACCCTCTTCTGACCTCCACGGCGTTGCACAACACGGGTGCACAGACCTACATGCAGACAGTACATTCATACACATACAAAAATAAATAAAATTTAAAAAAATAATAAAAGGCCAACCCTATAGGTCTGGCCACCCAGGTTAATCTCCCAGTCATTCAACTCCACATCAACTGATTAGGACCTTAATGACATCCTCAGACCCTCTCCACTCTGCCATGTCATGTGACACAATTCCATCCCGTACTCAGCTCCAAGGGAGGGATAAGTCAGAGTCTAGGGACCAGGGCTTGGGAGCTGAGGCGCCTTCCTAGCATTCTGATTACCACCTTCTCCATGGTACCTTCCAGGACAACCGCATCCAGGGAGGCTATGAAAATGTCCCCACCATTGACATCCATATGAACCAGATCACCTTCGAGCGCGAGTGGCACAAGTTCCTGGTGGAGTACATTGCCCCCATGACGGAGAAGCTTTATCCCGGCTACTATACCAGGGTGAGCCTTCATAGGGGCCAGCAGGATGGAGATGTTGGGGGGGGCAGTTCCAGCTTTAGAAGAGGCTGGACATTTGGTCCCCAGGGAGGAAAGGGTTCTCCACATCATTAGCATTAATTAGGTGGGTTGTGGGTCATGGAGGAAGAAGAGGTGGTATGTGTGTGTGTGTGTGTGTGTGTGTGTGCGTGCGTGTGTGCGTGTGTGTGTGCGTGTGTGTGTGTGTGTGTATGTGTGTGTATGTGTGTGTATAGGTAGAGCCTCTAGGGTGGGGCCTTGGGAGACATCTAGATTTCTAGAATGCTGCTAGGGCCTCTGGCCATGGCTCTTATGAGTCTTCCCTATGTCTTTATTATTATTTATTTAGTGGTACTGGGGATTGAATATAGGGCCTTGTATTTCTAGGCATTCTAGCACTGAGTTACATCCCTAGATGGTTTCTTTTAAAAAAAAAATTATTTGGGGCTGGAGAGATGGCTCAGCAGTTAGGAGCGCCAACTGCTCTTGCAGAGGACACGAGTTCGATTCCCAGAACCCACATGGCGGCTAAGAACCATCTAAAAAAATTATTTAAGCAGGATATGGTGGTGCAAGCCTTTAATCCTAGCACTCGGGAGGCAGAGGCAGGAGGATCTTTGTGTGTTCAAGGCCAGCCTGGTCCACAGAGTGAGTTCCAGGACAGCTGGGGCTACCAGGAGACCTTGTCTCAAAAAGACAACAAAAAAATTATTTAATAAAAAAATTTGGTCCCCCCCCCCCCGTCTTTTTGAGGACAAGGTCTCCATGTAGCCCCAACTGTCCTGGAACTCATTATGTAGACCAGGCTGCCCTCAGTCTCACAGAGATCCAACTGCCTCTGCCTCCCAACTGCTGGGATTAAAGGTGTGTACCACCATGCTTGGCTTCATGTTTTAATTTTATTTATTATTTTTATTTTATGTGTATGAGTGTATTGCTTGCATCTAGGTAGGTGTACCTGTGTCATACAATGCCTGCAGAGGTCAGAAGAGGGCATTGCATTCCCTGGAACTAGAGTTATGGATGGTTGTTAGCCACCATGTGGATGCTGGAAATCAAACCCTGGTCTTCTGCAAGAGCGTTCAGTGCTCTTAACAGCTGAGCCATCTCTCTAGTGCCCGCCCCAAATTATTTTTGAGACAGGGTCTCCCTGTGTAGAGCAGGCTGGCTTTGAACTCCAGACAATCCCCTTTGCTCTGCCTTCCAAGTGCTGGGATTTCAGATGTGAGCCACTGTGGCTAAATCCCAGGGTTTTTTTTTACATTTTCTTTTGAGACAAAATCTCACTAAATTGCGTGGGCTGACCTTGAACTCATTCTGTAGCTGAGGCAGATTTTGAATATTGAATCCTCCCACCTTAGTCTCCTGAGTAATTGGGATTATGGGTGAGCACCAGCAAGTCTGGCCCTGTGTCTTTATTTACTTATTTTATTCATTTGTTTTATTATTATTATTATTATTATTATTATTATTATTATTATTTTGGTCTTCTTGAGACAGGGTCTCCATATAGCCCCAGCCGACCTAGAATTCACTATGTAGACCAGGCTGGCCTTGAACTCACAGAGATCCACCTGCCTCTGCCTCCCGAGTGCTGAGATTAAAGGCATGTGCTACCATCTGGCCTGTGTCTTTATTTGCTTATTTGCTATAAATTTTATTTGATTCATTCATGTATTAATTCATTTATTGAGACAAAGTCTTGCTAAATCATACTAGTTATCTTAAAACTGTTTATGAAGCCCAGGCTGGCCTTGAACTTGGAGGAATCCTTGTTCCTCTGCCTCTCAAGTACTTCCAGATGTGCACCACCATGCCTGGCCTAAACCTTTTATCCATTGCTCCACCAGCCCACCAAAAAAGCTACTCAGCTGGTTCTATTCTGTCCCCTAGCATCTCTCCAGTGTTGTCCTTACAAGACTGTCCACCCTCCATGTCCTTCCATCGCCAGCTTAGTTACTTCCTCTTGCATGCTCCATCTATTTTTATGAGGTGTTGGGGATGGAACCCAGGGCTGTATGCATGCTAAGCAACTCTACCGTCTAAGGTACCATCCCCAACCCTCTCTCTCTCTTTCTCTCTCTAACTTAAAAAGCTAATGCTTTCTCTTTTAAAAAAATTAATTAATTAATTAATTTGTGTGTGTGTGTGTGTGTGTGTGTGTGTGTGTGTGTGTGTGTGTTGCCCACAGAAGTCAGAAGAAGGCATCAGACCTCCTGGAGTTGGAGTTACAGGTGCCCAGTGTGGGTGCTGGAAACAGAATTCTGGTCCTCTGGAACAGCAGCAGTCGCTCAAACTCTGAGCCATCTCTCTAGCCCCCCTTTTTTGTTTTTTGTCCCCCCCCCCTTTTTTTCCCTTTTTTTGGTATTCTTGAGTCAGGATCTCCCTTTTAGTACCAGCTGTCCTGGAGCTCGCTCTATAGACCAGGCTGGCCTTGAACTCACAGAGATCCGCCTACCTCATTTGTTTTGTTTTTAGATTCATGGAACTCAGGCCGTCAAACTCCATAGCAAGTCTTCTCATTCTCTAAGCCATCTTGCTGCTCCCCGCCTCCTTTTTCTTTTTTCTTTTCGTTTGTTTCGAGACAGGATCTTCCCATAGTCTCAGCTGGCCTAGAACCTACTATGTAGACCAGGCTGGCCTCAATCTCACAGAGATCAGCTTGCTTCTGCCTCCCGAGTACTGGGATTAAAGATGTTTGCTACCCTACCACTGCCTTTTGTTTTTGTTTGTTGTTTTTCTCTGCTTTTTAAAGACAGGATCTTCTCCATTTGTGGCCCAAGCCTGGATGGAACAGCCTCAAATTTACAGCAGTCCTTCTTTGTCAGCCACCAAGAGCTGGGGTGACAGGCAGGAGCACCACACCTGGCTCCTTCGCTTACTTTCCCCAGGCCCTGCTCTCAAGGAGACAGCAGTCCAGATACTGCCGGGAAAGAAAGAGAAGAGACAGAGGATCGGATCCATCCCTGTCCTCTCCCTGCTTCCTTTCCTCCCTTACCTCCTCCCGTGCCATCCTTCCTTCCTCCATCTCTGCTTTTTCCAACTCTCCTTCTTCCATCCCTCCTTCCCTCCTTCCTTACATTCTTCCTGAGACCATTGCATGCCAGTTGTTCCAAGCACTAATGCACTGCTGTTAGCAGACATGCCCTCTGTGAGCCAACATCACAGCACATTAGATGGAGCCTCACTATGCACCCTCTCCCTTCCCTGGTCCTCCCATGCCTCTCTTAAATTTTTTTTGCTTTATTTTTATTTTATGCATATGAGCATATTGCATGCATGTATCTAAGTGCACCCATGTGGTACAAGACCCACAGAGGACAGAAGGCATCAGATCTCCTGGAACAGGAGTTACGAATGGATGTTGTCTGCCATGTGGGTGCTGGAATTCAACCTGGGTCCTCTGCAAGAGCAGCAGTGCCTTTAGTCGTGAAGCCATCTCTTGAGCGCCCTGTGATGCCTGTCTTGACCAGCCTGGGCTCCCTTGTTCCCTCTGATGCCTTTTTTGACCAGCCTGGGCTCCATTGTTCCCTCTGATGCCTCTCTTGACTGACCCGGGCTCTGTTGTTCCCTGCACAGGCCCAGTTTGACCTAGCCTTCGTGGTCCGATACAAGCCCGATGAGCAGCCATCACTGATGCCACACCATGATGCCTCCACCTTCACTGTCAATATTGCCCTGAACAGGGTTGGGGAGGATTATGAGGTGAGCAGGAGCCATGGGGCCTAGAGGCAGCCAAGGTAGGAGCCAGCTGCCGAGCAGAGCCCAGGGAGATTATGACAGACATGTCTGGGACTCAGAGGAAAACAGTGCCGGATATTCACATGGCTTCCAAGTTGTGAGCATAAGTGAGGGGACCCAGGTCACTGCTCACAGGAAACCCCGGTCATTATTCAAGGATTGATAGCTACTGATGAAGGAGCTTGGGGTTCCCCTCATGAGGAAGAGGCTGCTTTGGGAGTGTGGGGACCGTCAGCCTTGGGATGGACCATAGACTTGTGGCTGGAGGAGAGAGGTGGGGGGACCTGGAGATGTGAGGTTGGGAGAGAGCAGCAGCCCTGGGGGCCTTGGGGCCTCACCTAGGCCTCTCCGTAGTGTCAGTTAGGGAGCAACCTAGGGCTCCATTCCTTACATGACTGTTTTCTGAGTGTGTATGGACATAAAAGCAGCTGTGCTGGGCCTGCGCAAGTGGCTCAGAGGACAGATGCTTGTCTGACATGTGCAGAGTTCTAGGGTTATTTCCTAGCACCGCATAAAATCAGATATGGTGGCCCACCTGCCATTCCAGCACTTGGGAGATAGAGGGAAGAGGATGAGACGTTCAAGGTAATCCTCAGGTATATAAAGAGCTTGAGGGCAGCCTGGGCTACATGATACCCTATTTTATTTTATTTTATTTTATTTTATTTATTTAAAAAAATTTTTAAACAAGTGACTTCTCTCTTTTTTTTATTTATCTATTCTTGTATGTGTATGAATGTACTGTCTGTCTGCATGCAGGTTTGTGTACCCGTGTCATGCAATGCTGCAGAGGTCAGAAGAGGGTCTCAGATTCCCCTGGAACTGGAGTTAAAGATGGTTCTCAGCCGCCATGTGGGTGCTGGGGATCGAACCCTGGTCCTCTGCAAGAGCAGGTGGCGCTCTTAACCACTAGGCCATCTCTTCAGCCCCAATACCCTATTTTAAAAACAAAAACAGTGGACTGGATCTAGAAGACCCAAGTTCAGTTCCAAATGCCCATGTCAGGTGGCTCACGTCCATGCATAAGATGCAATGGTCTCTTCTGATCTCAGCACATGCATGCATGTGCAGAGACACGCACACACACACACACAAATAATTAAAAATAAACTAAAACTTTTTAAAAAGGTAAAACAGCTATGAATTTTGAGAACTTAACAGGGGAGCAAGCGTTTCTCTGAGCCAGGAATTCTCAACCAAGAGCAGTTTTTTTCCCCAGAGAACATTTGCAATTCCTAGAGAGGTTTGGGCTGTCAAACTATGAGGGTGCTGCTGGCATTTGGTGCAATTGGAGGGCAAGAATATGGGGACAGCCCCAACAACAGTGTCCTTCTGGAATTGCATTTGGCCATGACCTAAAGCAACCTAGGGTTTCTTGCTAGGCAAGTGTTCTACCACTGAGCCACACCCCTAACCCAGCACTAAGCTACCTGCATATGTGTGTCTGTGTGTGTGTGCTTTGGGAGCTTTGTTGTTGTTGTTGTTGTTGTTTGTCTTTTTGAGATAGGGTTTCCTTGCAGCCCCAGCTGGACTGGAACTCACTGCATAGACCATGCTAGCCTTGAACTCCCAGAGATCTGCTTACCTCTGCCTCTCGAGTGCTGGGACTAAAGGCATGCACCATGCCTGGTTTGTTTAGGTTTTGTTTGTTTGTTTGGTCTTTTTTTTTTTTTTTTTGGTCTTTTCTAGACAGGGTCTCCCTGTAGCCCCAGCTGTTCTGGAACTCACTCTGTAGACCAGGCTGGCCTTGAACTCACAAAGATCTGCCTGCCTCTGCCTCCCAAGTGCTAGGATTAAAGGTGTGCGCCACCACGCCCAGCTGTTTGGTCTTTTTGAGACAAGGTCTCCCTGCAGCCCCAGCTGTCCTGGAACTCTCTATGATATAGACCAGGCTGCCCTTGAACTCAGAGATCCATCTGCCTCTGCCTCCCAAGTGCTGGGAGGCTTTGTTTAGTTTTTAAGATAGGGCCTCATGTAGCCCTTGATGGCCTGGAACCCAATGTGTAGGTAAGGCTGGCCTTAAGCTCCTGATCCTTCTGCCTCAAGGTTCTGAGTGCTCGATTATGGGCCTGTACTGCCACATGTGGCTAAAAGTAAGCTCTTGCTGTACAGTCATTTATTTCTGTCAACTCTGTAGAAGCAGAAATGGAGGCTTGTGTGAGTCATAAAGTTAGTAAAGGGCGGAGGTGACCTGTACCCAAGGCTGCCTGACTTCAAGGTCAGGTTCTGTCTCAGTGCCATCCTCAAACAGCTGCTGTCACTCCACGGGACATCTCCAGGCTCTTGGTGCTGATGGCCCCCTCTGCTGTAGTGGAACAGAGGAGGAGGAGGAGTGGGAGAAGGGGATGAGGATTCCGGAAGGACCTGCTGACATTTCCTCTCTTCTAGGGCGGGGGCTGCCGGTTCCTGCGCTACAACTGCTCCATTCGAGCTCCAAGGAAAGGCTGGGCCCTTTTGCATCCTGGGCGGCTCACACACTACCATGAGGGGCTCCCCACTACCAAGGGCACCCGCTACATCGCCGTGTCCTTCGTCGATCCCTAACTAGCCATGCTTGGCTTCCTTGGACCTGTCCTCTTTGCTGACAACCACTGCCCAAGCAGCCACCCCTGGGCCTCTGGGTCCCAGGGATCTCAGTCCAGCCTCCAGTTCTTGAATTCCTGTTGCTTTTGAAGCTGTCAGTCAGAAAGATTGGGTGCGGGACAGAGATGGGACTCCCCTCTGAGACCGGGGCTGTCTATGGTGCTCCTACCAGGCTCAGGAGATGCCGATCACCCCCATCTTCCCAGAGCCCCTGGCCCCTTCTGATTCTCCCATGGGGCCAGACTTCTGTCTGAGCTGCCTCAGAGACTGAAGGGTCAGAAGCTATGCCCCAGTGTTTCTCTGGAAGAACTGCCCCCATCCCCCACCACCACCCATTCTGATTTCTGCATCAGACTTAAGTGCTATGAAGACCTGGCTCAAACCCAAGTGCTCCCCAGCCTCCTCCCTGGTACCTAAGACTGCTCAAGGCCCCTCTTCCAGGTTTGTATCACCATAGCAAACAGTTGTCCCTAAAGACAGTGACTTAGAAAACCTCCCAGGTTTTTCTGTCTCCCAGGGGACAGAAAAGACATCCATGTCACAGCTACTTACCCTACTGGAGGTAGAGGAGTAATATGTCCACACTGTACTGAATCACCCTGTCCCCATGCCCCTGGAGACAGGGACAGAGACGAGAGTTCTAGTAAAGGTTGTTCAAACCACTGTGTGGGAGATGTTTGCGATGGGTGCATGTCTGCCAGATGCCTGTAGTAAAGGTTATGAGAGCCTGTGTCTGGTAGAAAAGGCTGTGTCAGCAGACCGAAAGACTCATTTCCCCACTCAGTGCCAGGGAGTACATTTGTATATTCTGAAACCATCTACTGTGTGCTGCAATATACTGCTTCCACTGCCACCATGTGTGTCACCTGTCACCTCTTCCAGAGTCTTTACCAACCACTCTTTCTGCAACCATGACCATAAGAAAAGGAGAGGGCTGGAGAGATGGCCTAGAGGTTAAGAGCGCCGACCGCTCTTGCAGAGGACCCGGGTTCGATCCCCAGCACCCACATGGTGGCCGAGAACCGTCTGAAACTCCAATTCCAGGAGAACTCCAGTTCCAGGGGAATCCGACACCCTCTTCTGACCTCCGCAACATTGCACGACACGGGTGCACAAACTTGCATGTAGACAGTACATTCATACACATACGGAAACAAATAAAAGTAAAATAAAAAAAATATTAAAAAAAAGAAAAGAAGGAGAGAGGCTGGAGAGATGGCTCAGCGATTAAGAGCACAGGCTTCTCTTATAGAGGACCTGGGTTCAGTTCCCAGCACCCACATGGCAGCTAACAACCATCCATACCTCCAGTTGTGGGGGGTCCAATACTGCCTTCTGACCTCAGTGGGCTCTGGACAACATGGGTACACTTTACACGCATGTAGGCACATAAAATAAAAATAAAACATAAAAATAAAAAGGCGAGCGTTGGGTGGCTGCTACCACATGCTGGACACACTGGTTTGGCTATACTTCAGGGCATTTATTTATTTATTTATTTTGGTCTTTTTAAGACATGGTCTCCCTGTAGTTCCAGCTGTCTTGGAACTCACTCTGTAGACCAGGCTGGCCTTGAACTCACAGAGATCCACCTGCCTCTGCCTCCCTAGTGCTGGGATTAAAGATGTGCTTCACCATGCCCGGCACTTCAGGGCATTTATTAATAAGAACTAACATGTAGCCCTGCTAGGCTTAAAATTTGCTATGTAGCCGGGCGTGGTGGCGCACGCCTTTAATCCTAGCACTTGGGAGGCAGAGGCAGGTGGATCTTTGTGAGTTCAACGCCAGCCTGGTCTACAGAGCGAGTTCCAGGACAGCTGGGGCTACAGGGAGACCCTGTCTCGAAAAGACAAAAAAAAATAAAATAAAATAAAATAAAATTTGCTATGTAGCTGAGGCCAGGTCTCAAACTCAGGATCCCCCTGCCTCAGCCTGGAGAGCTGGGATTACACACCACCATGCCCTGCTAAGGAGTAACATCTACCCATCTCTCTCTTTGAAAGATTTTCTTGAAATTTTTAAATTATGGCCAGGTGCACATCTTTAGTCCCAGCACTTGAGAGGCAGAGGCAGGTGGATCTCTATGAGTTCAAACCAGCCTGGTCTGCATAGTGAGTTACAGGGCAGCTGGGGCTACCCAGGGAGACCCTTACTCAAAAAAAATTACATGTATATGTGTATGGGACTGTGCATGTGAATGCAGATATCTGTGGAGATCAGAAGGCATCAGATCCTGAAGCTGGAGTTCTAGGTGGTTGTGAGCTGCCCGACATGGGTGTTGGGAACCGAACTCTGGCCCTCTACCAGAGCAGAACACACTCTTACCTGCTGAACCAGTTCTCCAGCCCCACTTCTATCTAGCCTTCAGATTATATCCCTTCTAGGGCAAGGGCTATTTTTCACAGGGGGAGAAACAGTCATTGCCTTAAGTTTATAGCAAGGAAGTGGTAGGGACAGGTATTTAGATATGGTTTCTGTGATTAAAACAATCAAATTCTTATTCCCAAGGCACCAGTCATCAAACGTGAAAGGCAGAGAAAGAACCAGAAGCAAGTCACGGGTAGCCTCTGTGCTAAATGTTACAGTGGCTCTGAGAACAAAGGGTGGGAGTGATTGGCCAGCTAGTTGCTCAAATTTGAGTGAGATTTTCCTCCCAGGGGACATTTAGCCATGTCTGAGGCAGTTCTGGATTGTCACAACTGAGGAGAAGGAGGTACTGTTGGCATCTAGAAGACAGAAGCTAAGGAAGCCCTTGAACACTAAGAAAGAATGAAGGCCAGTCAGCAGATACCACTAAAGATATGCCTTGGGAGGGAAGCAGTTTCTGGTAGACAAAGACCCTAGTGGCCTGGAGAAGGTAGGTGATTAGAGAGGGTGAGGTGGGTGGGTCAGATTGCAAAGGGCTATTTTCCCAGATGGCTCAGTCTGTTTTCTTGTAGAGGAGGTGGGGGTTGTTTTGTTTTACTTGTGGGGGTTTTGTTTTTCTAGACAGTATCTCTATGTAGCCTTGGCTGATGCAGAACACATTAGGCTGGCCTTGAATTCAGGCATTCCTCCTGCCTCAGCTTCCCAAGTGCTGGGGTTACAGGCTTGAGTCTGTCTGTTTTCTGTTGCTGTAATAGAATACTACAGTCTGGATAATTTGTAAAGATATAGGCCTATGTAAACTTTTGACATGGACACATGACACTGTCACCTACAAATGTGTTGGGCTGCATTCATAAGTATCCTGGGACACGTGACTATCAGGCTACAGGTTGGATACACTTGGATTATAGGTTTATAGCATTGAGTGTAGTGGTGCACATCTGTAATCCCGGCACTGAGAGGCAGAGGTCACAGGAAAAAGAGTTCCAAGCCAGCCTGGGCTACATAGCCAGCATGGGCTACATAGCTTTAGCTCAAAAACTAAAACAGGGCTGGATATGGTGGCACATTCCTTTAATCTCAACATTTGGGAGGCAATGGCAGGTGGATCTCCATGAGTTCAAAGCCATCCTGGTCTATATATATATAGCCAGTTCCAGGACAGCTGGGGCTACAGGGAGACCCTGTTCCAAAAACACGGTGGAGTTTTCTGAGCTCATAGTGCTGCTATTCTGGAAAGCTCCATCATAACTTAGTGGAGACTATCACAGGGCCAGGAGGGAGCATGGTCCCTCACATTTCCTCTTACAAACCACTGATACCATTCATCCTGGGACCCCAACTTCAAGACCTAATCTAACTCTGATTATTTCCCATAAGCTGTACCTCCAAATGTTATTAACATGACTCTTGGGATTAGATTTGCAATGCGTGAACTTTGATGGTGAACACAAACCACAGTACCAGGCTCAAAAGAGTTGCTTGGAGCTCTGCCTGGGAATGAGCGTCATTCAAGAATTGTGCACATTAGAACCTGTGAGATGGCTCACCGGGTAAATGAACTTGCTGCACAAGCCTGAGGACCTGTGTTTAATCCTCAGAACCCATCACATAAAGGTGGAAGGAGAAAACCAATTGCACGGAGTTGTCCTCTGTGCCATGGAAGGGGTGCCCCCATCACACAACACAATATTAATGATAAATTAAAATTTTCAAGGGGCTGGAGAGATGGCTCAGTGGTTAAGAGCACCAACTGCTCTTGCAGAGGACCTGGATTCAATTCCCAGCACCCACATGGCAGCTAGGAACTGTCTTTAACTCCAGTTCCAGGAGAATCTGACACCCTCTTCTGACCTCTGCAGCATTGCACAACACGGGTGCACCAACCTACATGCAGACAGTACATTCATACACATAAAAATTTTTTTCAAAAAAAGGGCTGGTAGCCAGGCACCTTTAATCCCAGCAGTCAAGAGGCAGAGGCAGGTAAATCTCTGTGAGATGAGGCCAACCTGGTCTACATAGCAAGTTCCAGGCCAGCTTGGGTGACAAGGAGTGGTAGCCAAAACAACTCATAAACAAATTGCAGGGCGTGGTGGCACACCGCTTTAATCCTAGCACTCAGGAGGCAGAGGCAGGTGGGTGTTTGTGAATTCAAGGCCAGCCTGGTCTACAGAGTGAGTTCCAGGTCAGCTGGGGCTACAGGGAGACCCTGTCTCAAAAAGACAAAAAAAAAAAAAAAGAATTATATGTGTGCCTTTTAAAGATCCTCAACGTTTGTGTGCTTGTGGCACTGTCCCTGTCCCCATGTTGCCCAGACTACCCTTTCACTTAAGATCCTCCCACCTCAGCTTCCTTTTTTAATTTTATTATTATATATATTTTGTACAAGATTATCAAATCTAGACCCGTGTTCCCCCC
>VZQC01000038.1:613375-655853 GCA_009823505.1 Rhizomys pruinosus
CCGACCGCTCTTACAGAGGACCCGGGTTCGATCCCCAGCACCCACATGGCGGCCGAGAACCGTCTGAGACTCCAATTCCAGGAGAACTCCAGTTCCAGGGGAATCCGAGACCCTCTTCTGACCTCCGCGGCATTGCACGACACGGGTGCACAGACCTGCATGCAGACAGTACATTCATACACATACAGAAATAAATAAAATTAATTTAAAAAAATTAAAAAAAAAAGTATTTCTCTCAGGTTACAAAATACAAGTCTGGATTCTAGAGCTGGCAGGTGCTCCAGGACAACCAACAAAAGAGCATGTGGACCTCTAAATGCACGCCCTTGTGTTTTTTTTTGTTTTTTTTTTTGCCGCTTGACAGCTCGAGGCCCCGCCCCGCCCCACCCCACCCTGGCGGCGCGGATCCAAACTACAACGCCCGTGATGCAACGGGAAGGCTTTGAGGCCTACGTCATCATCATGGGACTACCTGGACGGTTAGCCCGCGCGCCAAGGCACTTTTTGAAGCTCTGAGTCTCAGGACCCCGAGACTTAGGAGTAGTGGGGTTGAAGTGACTGAGCTCAGAGGCCACCGGCTCATCCGGGCTGCGGCGGCGAATGACCAGCGGGTCCCCCTCTACCCCCGCCTCTTCCGTTATGGCGCTCGGTAGTGACGTCGTGGGTGTGATGGCTGCCGCGAGGCCGGGAAGGTGAAGGTGAGAGGGCGAGCGCGCCGGGGTGGTAGAACCGGCAGGCCCCAGCCCGGAGAGTCCTGAGCAGCCCGGTCTGGGAAGCTGGGACGCTGGAGCCCTCGGGGCTCGGGTCACACGGACATTTCCCCGCTCCGGCCTCGCCGCCAGGCTCTCCGCGGCCCTGAGAAGGGGGCGGGCCGCTGGATTCAAGGTCTGGAGGTGGGCTCCCCGAAGCCCGAGTCACCCTGGCCTTCCTGGGGGGCGGCCACCCCTGCCTCCTTGCCGGCTTTCACCCTTTACTGATGTGTTCTCCTTTGCTAGAGATGTCTTCTGAGCCGATGGGTACCCCAGTCTCCTACTTAAGGGCACTGATTGCAGTGATCTTTTTGCTTGTATGACTTCTCATCGCTTGCTAAGACCCTCGAGGGCAGGAACTGTTCTTGTCCGCCTCTCACCCTAGCGCCCAGCACAGAGAAGGCCACCGAAAATCCTTTAAAAAATAGTTGCTAGGATGCAAGGAGGCAAAGCGGCAAGCCCCCTCTCTTGTAGTACATTTTTACTCTGTTTCTTTACATTCCCGATCATCTCCCTCCTAATAAAGAGGTCTCTTGATTGTCCCATTCTTGTGCTCAAAGGTGAGGAAGCAGCCTCATGTTGTAGAACACAAGTGAACCCTGGAGTCACAGCCATTATGGGCCACTTGACCCACGGTTTATAAATTTTCGTGGTATTCCAATCCCCTGTTTACCCAGGGAGATACTTCACAGTAGCTGGGACACTGGCTTTCAATCAGTTCCACCTTCACCCCACCCCACCCCACCTACCTTTAGCTGGCACTTTACCAGTTCTCAGGCCCAGGCCTTGTCTTGGTTCTGCTCCCTGCTTTCCTCTCTGGTCCCTGGCCGTGCCTCTGCAGGAACCTCACTGGTACCCTGCACTAACACGTGGCTGAGCATGTACCTGTGCTTGGTGTTTTCCCCAGCATACTTCCTCACGTGCTCCCTCAATGAGTAAGCTTCCCTCAGGGCCGAGTTAGTTTGGCTTTAACGCCTGATTAGACATGTTTTGCACGTCAGGTGTTTTTGTCTTCCTTGCTGTCTATTGATTTCCTTTTCCTTTCTGAAAGCTCGGACAGGTGGAGTCAACACAACTCCATCAGTAGCCAACCTGGACCAGAAACAGCCCAGAGGAGACCTCAAATTCTTTTCATCTCTTTGACTCCAGCCAAGTCCATGATGCCCACCCTGTGAAGGTCTCTTAACATCCAAAAAGTAAGTGGGAGTTGTGACTTGGCACCCTGGCTCTGGGTTGAGAGGAAAGGAGTGCGTTCTGCTGGCCGTCAGGCAGCAGATCTCTTGGTTGGTGGCTTACAACCTGTGTTGGAAAAAAAATACTGTATTTCCTTTTGACTCCTATGGGAGTAAATTATTTGACAGTTCAGAGAGTGGCCAGGATCAGTCTCTTGGGCTCCCTGAAGATTCAGTCTCTTTCCTCTGTTTGTTCATATCTGTGCTGGTTCTTCTTCACTGCTTGGCGCAGGCTGGCTTCTTAACATGGTCCATCTAAGAGTCTGCTCTGTATACTCTTTTGTTTCAATTTCTCAGCTTCTCTGTTCCCGTTGTGCCAGCAGACGATCTGTGGAATCATTTTATTTTCCCTGCTAGGAGTTGCTGTGCATAAAACTGGGTAAGGAGGTGCTTTGGATTCAGGCACCGTGCCTCTGATCCAAACACCTTGTGAATTTTCCTGCTGCCGCACGAATAGCTAATGGTCCTCCACTAATAGCCTGGGTCAAGGCAAGTCTTCTGATCGCCTTCAAGTGCTAATAATCCATTCAGAGTTGAGTTTGTTTCTGGTCTTAAATTAATATGCTAGTACTGTGCTCCTGGAACTTTGGGGGTGGTAGGAAATTGCCAAATGACTGAGCCTTTCCCTGAAGTGTGTTCCTCAGAATTTTAAAGCCTGTTACAGAGTTTCTTTTTATTTTCCCTCCTCCCCCTTCCTCCTCTTCCTCCTTCACTCCCTTTCTCCTTTGCTTCCCCTCGCTCCCTCCCTTTCCTTGCAAGACCGGCAGGGTCACTTGTAACCCAGGTTGACCTTGAACTCACTATAACTGTGGATGGCCTTAAGCTCTCAAAAAAAATTGTAGTGTGGGCTGGAGAGATGGCCTAGCGATTAAGAGCGCCGACCGCTCTTAAAGAGGACCCGGGTTCGATCCCCAGCACCCACATGGCGGCCGAGAGCCGCCTGAAACTCCAATTCCAGGAGAACTCCAGCTCCAGGGGAATCCGAGACCCTCTTCTGACCCCCGCGGCATTGCACGACACGGGCACACAGACCTGCATGCAGACAGTACATTCATACACATACAGAAATAAATAAAGCCGGGCGTGGTGGCGCATGCCTTTAATCCTAGCACTTGGGAGGCAGAGGCAGGGGGATCTTTGTGAGTTCAAGGCCAACCTGGTCTACAGAGTGAGTTCCAGGACAGCTGGGGCTACAGGGAGACCCTGTCTCAAAAAGACCAAAAATAAATAAATAAATAAATAAATAAATAAATAAATGAATAAAATTAAAAAAAGAAAAAAGTTATAGTGTGTATGTATCACACTGCACACGTGGAGATTAGAGGACATGCTGTGGAAGTGGGTTCTCGATTTCCAACATAATGGGTTCATAGGATTGAACTCAGGTTGTTAGGTGTGACTGAGCCATCTCACAGACCTAGCCTTGAACTCTTGATCCTCCTGCGTGTTCCATCATACTCAACTAAGAACTGTCTCCACTGAGTAAGTTTCCTTGATGCTGATCAATTACTGTGACACTGTCTGTGTCTGCCTTCCTTCCAAGGCTTCTCTTATGCATGTGTACACAGGAATGGTTTGGCTGCATACAGTGTTTTGCAAATTGATTTTCCTACAGAACCCTTTTTGCATGGACTGTTGTGTGCAACTAGAGTTCTGTGGGCCACTTTTTGGGAAATGCTGCTGTAAATGCTCCAAAGCCCAGGTCTCCATAGCACTTTGAGCTGTCACAAAAGCTCAGAGTGTGCCCTGAGTATGTATAATCCCTGAGGAATGTATAACTGATATTGGAACTGATCCAGATGTGCTTAGAGGCGAGGCCCAGCATACCTGCAACAATCCCTGTGGTAAAGTGCAGTCTAACCGGCATTTCCAAAAGAGGAACAGGAACACTGCCTCCCAGCGCCCTGGGAGGCTGGAGAGCCAGCAGCGAAGGGAGCTCTCTTTGGGCTTTTGTGCATGTGCTTTGCAACTTTTTACCCTGTGCATGTGTATGTCCAATTTGCTCTTTGAAGGAATTAAATTTCAAAATCTAAAAAGGTCCACCTCTTTTGATTAGCTGAGCCCCAAATACTTAGTTGAAAACTGTTCTTTATAGAAAAAAATGAATTTGAGTAATCAAGGACGGTGGGTGGGTTTAAGATTGTGTTCCTAGCCAGGCGTGGTGGCACACACCTTTAATCCTAGCACTGGGGGGGGGGGGCGGCCGCAGAGGCAAGCGAATTTTGTGAGGCCAGCCTGGTCTACAGAGCGAGTTGCAGGACAGCTGGGGCTACGGGGAGACCCTGTCTCGAAAAGACCAAAAAAAAAAAAGATTGTGTCCCTAAAGGGTATTCACTTATACACCCTGTGTCTCTCAGAGTTGTAGAGGAGGGAAGTGGAAATGGAAAGGATGCTACTCTGTCACAAAGACTGTCATTGTAGAAGCTCGGAAACTAGGTAGGGACACAGTACAGTTGAAAAACTAAAAATCTGGGGCTAGAGAGATGGCTCAGTGTTTAAGAGCCCTGGCTGCTCTCTTGCAGAGAACACAGGTTTGGTTCCTAGCACCAACATGGCAGCTAACAACCATCCTCAACTCCAGTTCCAGGGGATTCGAAGCCCTTTTCTGATCTCCATGAGCATTGAACACTGGTACCCTTACATACATGCAGTCAAATGTGCACTCATGCACACTGAAAACAAGAAATTAAAGGCACATGATGGTGCAAGCCTTTAGTCCCAACACCAAGGAGGCAGAGGCAGGCAGATCTCTGTGAGTTCAAGGCTAGCCTGGTCTACATAGTGCATCCCAGGATAGGTGGGGCTACAGGGAGACCCTGTCTCAAAAAGACCAAAAAAAAAAACAAAAAACAAAAAAACAACAAAACCAAGAAATTAAAATCTGGTAAGGTTGTGTGACCTCTTGGGGGGGGGCACTTGGGTTGTATCTAGAAGGACAGCAAGAGTCTGCAGAGTGGATGAAAAAGGGGAGAGGACTCCAGGCAGAGAGCAAGGTTAAATTAGAGTGGTAATTAGCAGAGCCAGAGCATCAGACAGCTAGCTTGGAGGCAGCTGCCCAGGTTTCACCATTGATAGGAGGGTGGGCAGCTGTGGGCTGGTTAGTGTGAGATCAGGGGTGCTCCTGGCCAGCTGAATGCCCAGCAGACCCTTAACCTCCAGCCACTTGGCTTTTACTAGTTCATATGCCCAAGTCTTCATTTACTGATCATTAATATTTCCTGACTTGTGTCCCTTGGGCCTAAAGACAATGACTAGCACTTTGGAAGGTTCTAAAAGCCCAGCTGCTATCAGTGGACTTGCTTCCTTCAAGCAAGTCGCTTGGTCTGGGCACCACTGATCTCTTCTAGCCGACCTGTGTACTCAGTCTCCACGGCAGTGGGTGGGGGAGTGGAGGGTGTGTTGGGTGGAGTTGCCCTCTCTAAAGGCTGGGCGTTCATGGTTGTTTTGAGGCATGTCAAGCTACCTTTGAGCTCTTACCATGTGCTGAGCACACTGTGTCATCATCTGTAAGTTGTATGTGATAGCTTATACCACATTTTATTTGTTGGACACGAAGAAACCAAGGTTCCTAGGTAAAAGGACTTGCCTAAATTTATGCAGGAAGAGCAGTTGAATGGTTTGTGCTCTGCAGTCGATCTCACTGCTCCCCACCACACTTCTCTGCCCTTTTCTTCACATCTCTTTTGCCTGCTCCACCCCTTGATTTCGGTGAATCTTCCTTTCTGCTTTGGAGGAACTGGAGAGTTATTTGTTTCCAGTGCCCTTCCCTGGAGCTCCTCTCAGCTGGGCGTGGCAGCGCACACCTGGCCCTGGGGAGGTAGAGGCAGGTGAATCTCTGTGAGTTTAAGGCCAGCCTAGTCTACATAGTGAGTTCTAGGCCAGATAGGGCTGCATAGTGAGACCATCTCCAAAAACAACAAAAGAAAACAAACATAGTCTCGGGCATGGTAGCCTGTCAGAATCCCAGCACTTGGGAGATGGAGGCATAAGGAATTCAAGGCCACCTTCAGCAACTTTGTCTCAAATAACAACAACAACACATACAGGAAAGAAAGCATGTTTTGGGGCTAGAGAGATGGCTCAGTGGTTAAGAGCACCAACTGCTCTTGCAGAGGACCCAGGTTCAATTCCCAGCACCCACATGTCTTTAAGCCGAGCATGGTGGCGCACACCTTTAATCCCAGTGCAGAGGCAGGCGGATCTCTGTGAGTTCAAGGCCAGCCTGGTCTACAGAGCCAGCTCCAGGCCAGCTGGCCCCAAAGGGAGACCCTGTCTAAAAAAAAAAAAAAAAAAAAAAAAAAAGGAAAGCATGTCTTATAGTGTGGAGTTACAAAGAGGAGGAAGGTGGAGACAGTAACGTGGATGGTCACTTCTTCCCCTGTCTCCCAGGGAATCTGGAACATTGAAGAAAGATTTGTTAACTTGAGCAGCACAGTTGGGTCCCCATCTCTGGCTCTGCTTCTGCCCTCCTTGGAGATGCAGGTCTGGAAGGACCAGCTTTGGCACTCAGGCTTCTTGAGCTTTTCTGGCTGTTCTTTCTGCTTCTCAGGATCTTGTGCTGCAAGTTTTGGCACCATTGTGGCACATCCAGAGGTTTCTCCTGGATGCCCACTCCTGAGCAGGGGCTGCAGTGAGGGTTGATGGTTCTGTGCTGAGGGTGGTTGTGGATGGAGTGACAGGACCAGACTGTACAGTGGCTCACCCTGACCTCAGCTGGGAGGACCTTTTCCCTGTCGTACCCCAAGATCCAGGAGTTGAATAGCTGTCTCCATGGCTAGATCTCTGAGGAGGACCTGCCAGAGTTTCCACACCCAGGAGCTGCTTTGTCTGGTGTGTCTGCCTCTTTTGACCTTTGACAAAGACCTCTAGGTCTTTGAGTCAAGTGTGATGATATGCCTTCTGTGAAGCTGTGTGAGATTAAGAACAAGACTGGCCTAGCAGCAAGCAAGGTTTCTTTTAGTTTCCAAATTTTCTGGTGTTGCAAGCTATCCTAAGGGCAACCAGTACTCTTGTTGCTGTTGTTTGAAAGAGTGTCATGTAGCTCAGGCTGGCCTTGAACTCACTATATAGTCAAAGCTGCCCTTGAACACCTGATCTTCTGCCTCTACCTCCCAAGTGCTGGGACCACAGGCAAACACCGCCGTGCCAGGGTTAGTACTATTTTTTTTTTTTTTTTTAAGTTTCAGGAGTAGATCTCTCTTGTTCAAAGATCATTCTTGTCTTTACCTCCTAATCAAGCAAATAAACCATGTCAGGAATTAGGGCCATTGTGTTCTTAGATAGTAGAATGAACAAGGAAGGGTGTGCTTCTCTCAACCTTGAGTGTTTCTGTGCTTTCACTGTCTGGTACTTTCTTTGGTGAATAGAGTATAGGAGATAAGTCGATTGCTGTCCCTTTTCTAGCTGAAGCTCAGAGGAGGGCTTCTGTTTGCTACCTCAAGATTCCTCTCCATCTTGGTGAGGTGCTAGGCAGTGTTGAACTGTCAAGAAATTACCAGCACTGGGGTTTGGAGAGATGGCTCAGCGGTTAAGAGCACCCACTGCTCTTACAGAGGGCCGGGGTTCAATTCCCAGTACCCACATGGCGGCTAAGAACCATCTTTAAGCCAAGCGCACGCCTTTAATCCTAGCACTTGGGAGGCAGAGACAGGCAGATCTCTGTGAGTTCAAGGCTAACCTGGTCTACAGAGTGAGTTCCATGTCAGCTGGGGCTATAGGGAGACTGTCTCCAAAAAAAAGGAAAGAAAAGAAAAAGAAAATTACCAGCACCAAACCCTGAACTCAGGGCTCTGCTATCAGATATTTGTGAGTCCATGCAGTGGGAGAGGAGACTGGCCCAGCTGTCATGAGAATTCCCTTCCTACTCTAGATGCAGTAGTTCTAAGCTGGCTGCCCTTGAGTGATCCCTGGGGGGGGGAACCCCATATTACTGATGAACCCACTTCTCCTCTGCCCTGCACTCCAGCAGAATGCCCAAAGGTGGACATTCCTGTGCTCCTGTGGTCTTCTCTTGCAGCGCAATGTCCCTGCTGTTCTCTCGATGCAATTCCATCGTCACCGTTAAGAAGGACAAGCGACACATGGCTGAAGTGAATGCTTCCCCACTCAAGCACTTCGTCACTGCCAAGAAGAAGATCAATGGCATCTTTGAGCAGCTGGGGGCCTACATCCAGGAGAGTGCCAGCTTCCTTGAGGGTGAGCTAGGCCCCGCTCAGCCAGGCCCTGTTAGAAATTTGAGTTGTGGGACTTGGGGTTCAGAGGCACAGCCCTGCTTTGGGGAACTCATGGCCAGGCAGGTCATCACCCTCAGCTGTGCTCTGCATGGATCCTGTGGACCCGAGTGCCAGGAAGATTAGGCAACCCCTGAGTTAAGAATCGACTCAGGAATTCCACAGGTTTCATTGTCACAGGGAATGTTATCCCTGTCAAAACGGCAAGCAGGGAGGGAGATGTGTCTCAGTTGGTAGAGTGCTTACCATCCATGAACAGGGTCATAGGGTACATCCGAAGCAACAGGTGAAGCCGGGTGTGGTGGTCGTGCCTGTAATCCCAGGAGGCGGAGGCAGGAGGAGCAGGAGTTTAAGGTCTCAGCTACATAGTGAGTTTGAGGCCAGCCTGAGCTACATGAGTTCTTGTCTTTAAAATCGCACAGAAAAACAAAACACAAGTAGACTAAGGTTTGAGAGTTTACTGAAACCTTTTGAGTGACTGAGCTGGCTGTACTGAGGTGTCTCTAATGTCACAACTCATGTGTGATATTTGTCCCAGTTCTGGCTCCCATAGCACCAAACAGTATTAGGTGTTGATTTTTCCAGACAGGGTGCACTGTCTGGTATTTTTAGATGGGCAAGAAGATAGAAGTAGAAGACTCACGTCACTGTGCCTTTTCTCCTAGTTACTAATTTAAGTCCAGCCTCTGTCGGCAGAGAAGAGGAGGACCATGTCTATCCCACTGTCCTGCTCCGCCTAGACCTCCAGCCATCTCTTGTCTCGGGCTTCCCCTGGGCAGTTCCCTTGCTGTAGGTCTGGGGATTGTTTGTGAAGACTGAGGTACTGAGTCTTCTCCGTCCTTGGTTTCCTCCTGTGTGAAAGATGGGCCAGATGAGACCAGGGATGTTCAGATTTGGGCATAGAACCTGAAAGGTCCAGTGGGGATATCCCAGGGTCTGACACTTGGTTTCTATTAGTTAAGGCTCCATTAAAGAAACAGACCATGTCCAGTCATGTTAACTTACCTGGGCCCTGCCCTGTGCGTGGGGCTTGAGGCAAGAGAAGTTATCCCCTAGATATTTGAGAATTAGTATATAACTAGAGGTTGAAATGGTACAGTTCACTGCCTGTTTATTTAGCAGTAGCTCCCTTCTGGTATCCCTGTGCTGGCCCTAGGTATGCAGGGAGGACTAACTGGGCTGAGCCTGCCCAGAGCCCAGAGCCCAGAGCCACTCAGATGATGACGCTGTGGACAGACACATGTTTTAGGAAGATGGCACAACGTGGTGCTTTGGTGTGTCTTTTTCTAAAGATATGAGGCCCCTGCATATTGACCATGTGGAAAGGAAAGAAACCAAGTGATTGGAGCTGTATCCGGGATTGCTCTGGGCAGGGGAGAGGGTGCTTCTCACCCAGGCACATAATGAGAGCTTGTCAGCCTGCTGGTACTTGCTCTCCAATGTAGCCACATGCTTGAGAGCCAGCTTCCTCCTAGGGGCATTGCAAAGGCCATGCCATATGCCCATATAAGGGAGGAATGTTGATGGTTCTGTGTGGAGGTGACTGGTAGATGGAGAGGGTGTGTTTTGGCTTGGTCACTTCCTTTCATGACATTAACTACTGGCTAGTCTCTGACATGCCATTTGTCATACTGTGGATGCTTTGGGAGTATTCTCAGGGCTGGGGCTTGCCGGCCTGGTGGTTCATACAAGTGTGCTGCCAATCCAAATACCCATCTGCTTCCCAGGTTGTCAGAGTACCCAGCTGGTGGAAGGGCAAGGTGGGATGGGGGCAGGATCTCACTCAGTTGATGTCTTCTACAGCAATTTGTTAGCCACTGCCTGTCTAGGGCACAGAGGAAAAGCTACACAGTGGTCACACTGACCCAGGTAATAGCCAGTGCTGGTGCAGATAATGCAGACAGGTGAGCTAGTAATTTCCATCAGCGAGAAGTACACTGTCCTGTGCATGAATAGATGGGTGTCTGTTCAGGTGGAGGTGTGGCCTGGGAAGGCTTCCTCGAGCTTGCCAACCAAGCTAGACCCAAGATCAAATGGGAGTGAGCCACAGTACTCCATAGCAGTGTCCGATGTTCAGAGATTTGGTAGTATTGGGGTGGGCAGCAGCAAGCAAAGCCAGATAAATGAGGCTAGTGAGTTTGGGTAGATGGTATGGTGGAGTGAGAGGTGGGGACTCACAAGGGACTAGGCCAGACAGGGGCAGCCAGGCCAGAGTCAGGTCAGGAAGCACCTCTCGAAGTGACATGGATTGGACTACAGAGCCAGGCTGTCTGATTCTCATTGTGTGTGGAGTACATAGTGAAGATCAGAAGAGGCCATTGAGAAGCGACTAGAATGGCGCACAGCAGAGTTTTGTAAGCATCTGTTTAAATTAAAAAGTACGGGAGGCAGAGGCAGGCGGATCTTTGTGAGTTCAAGACCAGCCTGGTCTACAGAGTGAGTTCCAGGACAGCTGGAGCTACAGGGAGACCCTGTCTCGAAAAGACAAAAATAAATAAATAAATAAATAAATAGTACACAAGTTGCCTGGAATGGTGGCAAACACCTTTAATCCTAGTGGTAAGGAAGCAAAGGGAGGTGGATCTCTATGAGATTGAGGCCAGCCTGGTCAGTTCCAGGCCAGCTGGGGCTACAGGGAGACCCTTTTTCAACAAAATAAAACAAAATACAGGAGTGAAGAAGCGGTTAGTATTTAGGTACTTGCACCAGCCATGGCAATTAGTGCCTTGAATTTTTTTTTAATTTTATTATTTTTGTATGTGTATGAGTGTACTGTCTGCATGTAGGTTTGTGCATCCGTCTCATGCAGTGCTGTGGAGGTCAGAAGAGGGTCTCGGATTCCCCTGGAACTGGAGTTAAACATGGTTCTCAGCCGCCATGTGGGTGCTGGGGATCGAACCCGGGTCCCCTGCAAGAGCAGTCAGTGCTCTTAACCTGCTAGGCCATCTCTCCAGCCCCACCTTGAATTCTTTAAAGAATTCATCTTGCAGCCGGGTGTGGTTGTGCACGCCTTTTAATCCTAGCATTTGGGAGGCAGAGGCAGGCGGATCTTTGTGAGTTCAAGGCCAGCCAGGTCTACAGAGTGAGTTCTAGGCCAGCTGGGGCTACAGGGAGACCCTGTCTCGAAAAGGCCAAAAAAAAAAAAAAAAGCATCTTGCTGGGTGTGATGGGATGCAGTCAGGATGCAGAGGCAGAGGCAGGCATATCTCTGTGAGTTCTAGCCCATCGTGGTGGGGAACTCACATAGTGAGTTCTAGGCCAGCTGGGGCCACAGGGAAACCAAAAGAAAAAAAAAAATCATCTTTATAAGTCTTGGGAAGTGGATACTGCTACTCTTTTAAAAAATATATATTTAGGGGCTGGAGAGATGGCCTAGCGGTTAAGAGCGCCGACCGCTCTTTCAGAGGACCCGGGTTCGATCCCCAGCACCCACATGGCGGCTGAGAACTGTCTGTAACTCCAATTCCAGGAGAACTCCAGTTCCAGGGGAATCCGAGACCCTCTTCTGACCTCCGCGGCATTGCACGACACGGGTGCACAAACTTGCTCGCAGACAGTACATTCAAACACATACAGAAATAAATAAAATTAATTAAAAATTAAAAAAAAAAGATTAGAATCCCTTGTCATAAACCAAAATTAAAATATATATATATATATATTTATTTAATTTTATTTTATGTATGTGAGTGTTTTGCCTACATGTAAGTGTACCAGTGTAATGCAGTGCCCACAGAGGGCAGAAGAGGGATGGTTGTCAGCTGCCATGTGGGTCCCCTGAAAACCCATGTCCTTGTGAGAGCTATCTCTTCAGCTCCAATACTTCTGATACTGCTGTTCTTTTTTTTTTATATATAATTTCTTATTTTTTAAAATTTTATGTGTATGAGTGTATTGCCTGCATGTATCTAAGTACTGTGCAATGTCTGTGGAGGTCAGAAGAAGAGAGAACCATATTTCTGGATCTGGAGTTATAGAAAGTTGTTAGCTCCAACCCAGGTGGTCCTATTCCCCAGCCCTGTTCTTAGCTACCATACTACACGGCCACAGTAGGGAGTTTGGGACTTCCGTTTGGTGGCAGAGCAGAGAGTCATGGAAGTGGTCTTGTGGCTTGGAGAACAAGACACTGGGGAGAGTGAGGCCCTCCCTCTGGCTGCTGCATGCAGCCTTGTGGTTTGGGGAGCCAGGCATTGGAGTGAGTGAGGCCATCCCTCTGGCTGCTGCATGCAGCCTTGTGGTTTGGGGAGCCAGGCATTGGAGTGAGTGAGGCCATCCCTCTGGCTGCTGCATGCAGCCTTGTGGTTTGGGGAGCTAGGCATTGGAGTGAGTGAGGCCCTCCCTCTGGCTGCTGCATGCAGCCTTGTGGTTTGAGGAGCCAGGCATTGGAGTGAGTGAGGCCCTCCCTCTGGCTGCTGCATGCAGCCTTGTGGTTTGGGGAGCCAGGCATTGGAGTGAGTGAGGCTGGCACTGTGGCCCTGCCAGGCTTATGATTGAGGAAGTCTTCTAACCCTTGACTGACCCATTTTTATTCTGTTTCCAAGACACCTACAGGAATGCAGAACTGGACCCAGTTACGACAGAAGAGCAGGTTCTGGATGTCAAAGGGTACCTGTCCAAGGTCAGGGGCATCAGTGAGGTGCTGGCCAGGCGACACATGAAGGTGGCTTTTTTTGGTCGGTGAGTTCTGGAAGTGCCACTGCTTCTGTCTGGGTGGGAGGGAGGAGGAGGGGCTGTAGGGGAGGGAGGCCCTCTGTGCAGGTCACAGCCCATGTGACCACAGCAGGAGCAGAGGCATGTGAGTCTTTCATGTTCTTTGTTATTTTTTATTTGTTATTTTTTATTTGTGTGTGTGTGTGTGTGTATGTATGTGTGTGTGTGTGTGTGTGTGTGTGTGTTTAAGAGAACAGTGCTACTATTTTTAATTTTTTATTGATTTTTATTTTTTTGTGTGTGTGTGGGGTGTGTGTGTTTAAGGGAACACTGCTACTATTTTTAATTTTTTTATTGATTTTATTTTGTGTGCGTGTGGGGAGTATGTGTATGTGTGTGTCTGTTGCGTGGAACTCTAGGTTCCGAGACCTGGACCACCACTCTAATAAAGGACACAGAAAATGCTCTTGAAGGAAGGCTGACAAAGTTTTATTTCTGAATCTTAAGTTTTTATATCTCTCACAGCTTGCAAAGGTTATCCCTGGACAATTATAGAAAGCTGCACAATGCAAACATGCTAGCTTTAGGAGAAAAACAGAATCCAAGATTCAGTAGGTCTAGCCATAAAAGTAAACAGGTAACATAGTGACATTGGGTTTCAGCAATAATATGACTAACAATTCCTGTGTTTATGTTTCATGCACACACATTCAAGGGCAGGGTCTCTGCCAAACTTTGCAGGCTTTTATCAAGCCTTTAGCATTCAAGCACACACCACATGCCAGAGCTGGCCTCCGCCAACTCTTCAGGCCTCCTCCAGATTGTTGGCATTCATCCAGCAAGAATATTCACAATGCTATACAGTCTGTCTTCTCTGTCTGACTGTCTCTCTACATTTCTACATGTGTGGATATCAGAACAACTTGTAGAAGTCATTTCTCACCTTTTATCATGTCGTTCTTGGGGAAATCAAATTCAAGTTGTCAGGCTTGGTGGCAAAATCCCTTTATCCATTGAGCCATCTTGCAGCATTTATTTTTTTTTAATACTTTTTTTAATATATTTTTTAAATTTTTTATTTTTCTCCATGTGTATGAATGTACTGTCTGCATACAGGTCTGTGTACCTGTGTCGTGCAATGCTGAGGAGGTCAGAAGAGGGTGTTGGATTCCCCTGAAACTGTAGTTCTCTTGGAATTGGAGTTTCAGATGGTTCTCAGCCACCATGTGGGTGCTGGGGATCAAACCCAGGTCCTCTGCAAGAGCGGTCTGCACTCTTAACCACTAGGCCATCTCTTCAGCCCCGCAGCCTTTATTTTTAAACTGTAAAACATACTTAACAAAATGAGTCTTTGGAGAGGGGTACCTGAGATTGAAACCAGTGCCTTCACATATGTGGAGTTCTCCATCTGTATTGGCTGCTCCCTCATCGCCCAGATGACATTAGGAAGTGTGGCTGTGGTGAGGTGTTCTCCTTGCTATGCAGCTGGTCTCACAACTTTTCATCTTGAGGAACTGCTTCATAGTGAGTAATGACTCCCCACACCCACTATTTCTTTTCTTTTTTTTTTTTTTTAGAGACAGGGTCTCACTCTGTATATAGCACAGGCTGTCTTGGAACTCTGTGCAGCCTTGCTGGCCTCAGACCTGCAGTGGTCCTCCTACCTTAGCCTTCTGTGTGCTGGGATTACAAGTGTGTATTACCATGCCTGGATAAAGGATAAGTTGAACCTCGGGCCTCATATGTTCCTGGCAAGTGCTTTATCATGGAGCTACATTTCCCAGCCCTCCATTTGATTTTCTGTCTTTAAGAATTTGACTAGTTAGCCCGGCGTGGTGGCGCCTAGCACTTGACTGAGAGATGGCTCAGTGGTTAAGAGCACCGACTGCTCTTGCCGAAGACCCGGATTCGATTCCTAGCACCCACATGGTGGCTAAGAACCGTCTTTGACTTCAGTTCCAGGGGAATCCGAGACCCTCTTCTGACCTCCGCAGCATTGCACGACATGGGTGTACCAACCTACATGCAGACAGTACACTCATAAACATAAAATAAAAAGTCAAGCCAGGCATGGTGGCGCATGCCTTTAATTCTAGCACTTGGGAGGCAGAGGCAGGCAGATCTTTGTGAGTTCAAGGCCAGCCTGGTCTATAGAGTGAGTTCCAGGACAGCTGGGGCTACAGGGAGATCCTGTCTTGAAAAGACCAACAAAAAACAACAACAACAACAAAAAAAACGAAGTCTTGCTGGGTGTGGTGGTGCACGTCTTTAATCCCAGCACCCTGGGAGGCAGAGGCAGGCAGGCGGATCTCTGGGTTCAAGGCCATCCTATCCTGGTCTACAAAGTAAGCTCCAGGCCAGCTGGGACTAAAGGGAGACTCTGTCTCAAAAAAAAAATAAATAAAAAGAATTTGACTAGTAGGCTAGTGAGATGGCTTAGCTGATAAAGGCACATGCCATAAAGGCTGAGCAACGGAGTTCTGTCCCCAGTACCCACATGGTGGAAGAGTATTCCCACAGTTATCTGACCTGTGTTCAGTGGTGCATCTGCACAGGAAGGGAGGGAAGGGAAGAAAGGGAGGGAGAGAGGGGAGGGAAGGAAGGAGGGAAGGAGGGAAGGAGGGAAGGAGGGAAGGAAGGAAGGAAGGAAGGAAGGAAGGAAGGAAGGAAGGAAGGAAGGAAGGAAGGAAAATTTTCATGGTGGCTCTCGCCTTTAATCCCAGCAGAGTTAGGCGGATCTCTGTGAGTTCAAGGCCAGTCTGGTCTACATAGTGGGTTCCAGGTCAGCTGAAGCTACAGGGAGACCCTGTCTTGAAAAGGCAAAAAAAAAAAAAATTTTTTTTTTACACATACCTGCAACCTCAGTACTATGGGGAGTAGAGATAGAATCACTGGAGTTTTCTGGCTGCCAACCTGGCTGAAAAACCTGGGTCAGAGCTTCCTTTGTGTGTGTGGTGTGCATTCATGTGTGTAAGTATATGGTGGCTAAAGGTTAACATTGTGACATTGGTTATTGCTTATCTTAATTATTGAGACAAGGGCTTGATGGAACCAGAGCTTGCTACTTTTTTTTTTTTTGAGACAAGGTCTCCCTATAGCCCCAGCTGGTCTGGAACTCACTCTATAGTCCAGGCTGGCCTTGCACTCACAGAGATCTACCACCTGCTTCTGCCTGCTGAGTACTAAGATTAAAGGCATGGGCCACCACACCATGTGAGTGCTGGAAATTGAACCTAGGTCCACTGCAAGAGCAGTTGGTGCTCTTAATCGCCGAGCCATCTCTCCAACCCTAAGAGCTTGCTACTTCTGGTTTTTTTTTTTTTTTTTTGGCTTTTTGAGACAGGGTCTCCCTGTAACTCCAGCTGTCCTGGAACTCACTCTGTAGACCAGGCTGGCCTTGAACTCACAAAGATCCGCCTGCCTCTGCCTCCCAAGTGCTAGGATTAAAGGCGTGCACCACCACGCCCGGCTTCCTTCCTTCTTTTTTAAGGTAGAATACTTTTTCATTGTGTGTCTATACCACATTATACCAGTAACATTTGGGTGACTTCCATCTTTTGACTACAACAAATAATGCTGGTGTGTACAAAGGTGTGTGGATAACTTTCTGGACCCTGCCTCTAGTCCTTTTGTACACAGAAGTAAGACTGCTGGAAAATATAGTAATTCTGTTGTGGCTGGCCATAAGGCTCCACTGAGCAGTTTCCAAGGCACCATTGCAGGTTGCAGCAGCAGTACCCAAGGGGTTCTGTTTCCCCACATCCTGGGCACCACTTAGAGTTTTCTTTGTTTTGTTAATGGCCATGTTGCTGGGTGAGAAGTAACAGCCCACTATGGGGTGGTTGGTTTTTTTGGTTAGTTTTTGTTTTTGTTTTTGTTTTTGTTTCTGAGATGGAACCTTACTCTGCTGCCCAAACTGGTTTTGGCTCCTGAGCTCAGGTGCCCTGCCCCCTCAGCCTCAGTGCTGGGACCACCTTTTTGGGCCCTCATTGTGGTTCAAACTGTTTGTTGAGCTTTTTTTCATTGGTTTATTGGCTTTTTTGTCTATCTTGGGAGAAATGTCTGTTCAAATCCTTTGTCTATTCATTAGATTGTTTTTCATTTTTGTTGAGTTAGAGTAGTTTTAAAATTGATTCTTTGGGCCTGGAGAGATGGCTCGGTGCTTAAGAGCACCGACTGCTCTTGAAGAAGACGTGGGTTCGATTCCCAGCACCCACATGGCAGCTAAGAACTGTCTTTAAGCCAGGTGAAGTGGTGCATGCCTTTAATCCCAGCACTTGGGAGGCAGAGGCAGGCAGATCTCTGTGAGTTCAAGGCCAGCCTGGTCTACATAGCAAGCTCCAGGCCAGCTGGGACTAAAGGGAGACCCGTCTCAAAAAAACAAATGACAACCCCCCCCAAAATTGATTCTTTAAATTTGTAATATTCTTAAATTTGTATTTATTTTATTTTGTGTGTTGTGGTACATGTGTGGAGGATAGAGGACAACTTGGAGTCTGTTCTCTCCTTCCATCAGGTATGGGAACAGGGATTGAAGTCAGATCATCAGGCTTGGCAGCAGGCACCCTTCCTCACCAATCCTGTTGTAAATCTTTTTACTCATTCCATAAGCTACCTTTTCACTCTGCTGTTCACAGGCACTTTGATGCCCAGTTCTTTATTTGACGTAGTCTGATTATCTACATATACTTTTTTGCTTCCATTTCTTGTCAGTTGCCAGTCCAGTGTTGTGAACCTCTCCTGCTCCCTTTACCTCTAAGAGTTTTATTAGTTTGAGCTGATTCTCATTAAACTGTAGGGTCTAGTAGGCACTTTAAAAAATGAAAACCCAGGGGCTGGAGAGATGGCCTAGCGGTTAAGAGCGCCGACCGCTCTTATAGAGGACCCAGGTTCGATCCCCAGCACCCACATGGCGGCTGAGAACCGTCTGAAACTCCAATTCCAGGAGAACTCCAGTTCCAGGGGAATCCGAGACCCTCTTCTGACCTCCGCGGCGTTGCACGACACGGGTGCACAGACTTGCCTGCAGACAGTACATTCATACACATACAGAAATAAATAAAAAAAAAAAAAGAAAACCCAGGGGGCTGAAGAGATGGCCTAGAGGTTAAGAGCACCGACTGCTCTTGCAGAGGACTGGGGTTCGATCCCCAGCACCCACATGGCGGCTGAGAACCGTCTTTGACTCCAGTTCCAGGGGAATCTGACGCCCTCTTCTGACCTCTGCAGCATTGCACGACACGGGTGCACAGACCTACATTCGGACAGTACATTCATACACACACACAAAATTAATTAATTAATTAATTAAATTAAAAAAAAAAAAAAAAAAAGAAAACCCAGCCGGGCTTGGTGGCGCACGACTTAATCCTAGCACTTGGGAGGCAGAGGCAGGTGGACCTTTGTGAGTTCAAAGCCAGCCTGGTCTACAGAGCAAGTTCCAGGCCAGCTGGGGTTACAAGGAGACCCTGTCTTGAAAAGACCAAAAAAAAAAGAAAACCCATGCTTTTTCTTTAAAAATACTTAAAATCATCAGTCTTAGCATGCATGAAACCCTAGGTTTGATCTCCAGCCCTGCATAAAAGAGCAGAGCTGTTTGCAAGAAGCAAGAGTGTGGAAAGGGGTGTGCTAGATAACGATCTCTATTCTGAAACTTCTGGGCCTGAGAAGTGGGGCTTCCTGTGTGAAGAGGAGAATGAGGGAAAAGAGCAGCACAGCAGGCCATGTGGGAAACAAGGACATGGGTCATTTCTCTGAAGTCATTTGGACAGGAAGAGAGCTGTGGGGCAAGGCCTATACTTTGGGGATAGGCGGTCTCCATTGGTGCCTTCTGATAACACAGTGCACCAGCCCCTTGCAGATTGGTCTGAAGTCATAAGCCAGGGAACATAACAGGTTTAG
This sequence comes from Rhizomys pruinosus, assembly GCA_009823505.1. Taxonomy (NCBI): domain Eukaryota; kingdom Metazoa; phylum Chordata; class Mammalia; order Rodentia; family Spalacidae; genus Rhizomys; species Rhizomys pruinosus. The sequence goes on from VZQC01000038.1 coordinate 632,138, forward strand.
GCTGAGGACTTTTTTTAAAATTTTATTTATTTTTGTATGTGTATGAATGTACTGTCTGCATGCAGGTTTGTGCACCCGTGTCGTGCAATGCCTCGGAGGTCAGAAGAGGGTCTCGGATTCCCCTGGAACTGGAGTTCTCCTGGAATTGGAGTTACAGATGGTTCTCAGCTGCCATGTGGGTGCTGGGGATCGAACCCGGGTCCTCTGCAAGAGCAGTCGGTGCTCTTAACCACTAGGCTATCTCTCTAGCCCCTAGGCTGAGGACTTTTGCCTGATCCATGCTGCCTGGGAGCTATTGACGTTGCAGAGAACAAGACTGCACACCTCGGCTGGTCGCTGCACTGGGAAGCCCACGCTTGCTGCCAATGGCTTTGCTGACAGCAGTTCTTTTCTCCTAGGACAAGCAATGGGAAGAGTACCGTCATCAATGCCATGCTCTGGGACAAAGTTCTGCCCTCTGGGATTGGGCACACCACCAATTGCTTCCTGAGGGTTGGGGGCACAGATGGCCATGAGGCCTTCCTCCTCACTGAGGGCTCAGAGGAAAAGAAGAGCGTCAAGGTGGGTATCAGTCAGCTAGCTCTACCCTGTGTACAGGTGGGTAGAGTCTGGGCTTGGACCAGCCAGCACATCCATGCCACAGGACGACCCAACCTCTGGTTCACGTACTCGTGAACTTTGTGGAGAATGTGGGTGTCTGGAAGGTCAGAAGAGTGGAGCAGCAAGCACAGAGCCCAGCTGGTGGAGGCTGAGCGACCGGCTGATGGGAGCACTGGGGGGGGGCACTGCTCTGCTGGGGATGTCGCCAGGATATGCTGTGCTATCTCACATACCAGCCGGCAGCTGATATGCTCTCATTTTTCTCAGAGGCAACAGTATTCTACCTTGGAGCCAGCCACACATTTTGATTTATTAAAAAAAATAATCCTTGCATAGAGCTAGAGAGATGGCTCAGTGGTTAAGAGCACTAGCTGTTCTTGCAGAGGACCCAGGTTCAAATTCCAGCACTCATATGGTGCCTAACAACTGTCTGTAACTGGAGTTTCAGAGGATCTAATGCCCTCTTCTGTCCTCTCGGGCACTGCACAACATGGGTGCACTTACATACATGCAGGTATAACACTTAAACACATAAGAAATAAATAAAATAAAATTTTTTCTGAAAATCATTGCAGAAGAGATTGGGTTTCAGGATGGCATACAAGAAAGGCTTGAGGCCGAGTGTGGTGGCACACGCCTTTAATCCTAGCACTTGGGAGGCAGAGGCAGGCGGATCTTTGTGAGTTCAAGGCCAGCCTGGTCTACACAGTGAGTTCCAGGACAGCTGGGGCTACAAGGAGACCCTGTCTGGAAAAGACAAAAAAAAAAAAGGCTTGAGCTGATGATGGGCTAGCATGCTTTTAGTCCAGGCTTCATGCAGGCTGGTCTCTGTGAGGCAGAGGAGGCTAGCATGGTCTACATACCAAGTTCGAGGCCAGCTGGGGATACAGGGAAACCCTGTCTCAAAAAAAAGAACAGAAGATGGGGCTGGAGAGATGGCTTAGTGGTTAAGAGCGCTGACTGCTCTTGCAGAGGACCTGGGTTCGATCCCCAGCACCCATATGGTGGCTGAGAACCATCTTTTTTTTTAATTTTTATTTATTATTTTTGTATGTGTATGAATGTACTGTCTGCATGTAGGTTTGTGCAATGCCGTGGAGGTCAGAAGAGGGTGTCAGATTCCCCTGGAACTGGAGTTAAAGACAGTTCTCAGCTGCCATGTGGGTGCTGGGGATCGAACCCGGGTCCTCTGCAAGAGCGGCCATTGCTCTTAAATGCTAGGCTATCTCTCTAGCCCCAGTTCCAGGGGAATCCAACACCCTCTTCTGACCTCCGTGGCATTGCACGACACGGGTGCACAAATCTGCATGTAGACAGTACATTCATACACATATAAAAATAAAATAAAAATAAAAATAAAAAAACAGAAGAGAGTCATAAAAGAGAAAGAAGTGCAGAAAGTTGGTTCCTACTGTTAGTATGCAATGAAAGAAAAGGAGTTGAGAGATGGCTTAATGGTTAAGAGTGCCTTCTGCTCTTTCAGAGGACCCAAGTTTAGTTTCCAGAACCCATATTGAACGACTTGCTGTGTCAGCCATCCTAGGCTGCTGTGACAGGTGGTACAAGAATCTCTGGGGCTGGAGAGATGGCCTAGCGGTTAAGAGCACTGACCGTTCTTACAGAGGACCCGGGTTCGATCCCCTGCACCCACATGGTGGCCGAGAACCGTCTGAAACTCCAATTCCAGGAGAACTCCAGTTCCAGGGGAATCCAAGACCCTCTTCTGACCTCCGTGGCATTGCACAACACGGGTGCACAAACTTGCATGCAGACAGTACATTCATACACATACAGAAATAAATTTAAAAAATTGTTTAAAAAAAAATCCTTTAAAAAAAAAAGAATCTCTGAGCTGATGACTTGGCCTGATCTTTCTTTTCCTCCTCTGCCATCAGACTGTGAACCAGCTAGCCCATGCCCTCCATCAGGACGAGCAGCTGCATGCTGGCAGCTTGGTGAGTGTGATGTGGCCCAACTCCAAGTGCCCGCTTCTGAAGGACGACCTTGTGCTGATGGACAGGTGAGAGGGCAGCCTTCCTAGGAGGTCCAATCTGAGGGCACCCCGGTTTCCATTCGGGGTGATCCAGGCCCAAGTCCCCTTCATCCCATCTTTGCTCTGTTTAAATATTGGTGCCTTTCAGACCGGTTGGCCAAATCCTCTTACCTTTTGGATTTCCTCCAGGGTCTGGTTATTTTGCTTATTGGCATCACTGTCCTGCACATGTCCTAGCAATGGGCTAGTTGAGAGATAGGAGAGGTGGGGGAGGACCTGCACCCCAGCTAGTATGTTTAGGTTCTACCAATCCAGCCTAGTATGTTAGAGGCGGGAGGGACTATCAGGGGCCCTCACTGGTTTTATAAAACAAAGTCCTGGCCGGGCGTGGTGGTGCACATCTTTAATCCTAGCACTTGGGAGGCAGAGGCAGGCGGAGCTTTGTGAGTTCAAGGCCAGCCTGGTCTACAAAGGGAGTTCTAGTTCAGCCGGAGCTACAGGGAGACCCTGTCTCAAAAAGACCAAAAAAACAAAGTCCTGAGAGACTTGGCTTGTCAAAGTGTGGAACCAGATTTTGGTTCCTTGACCCTTCGTTCTTTTCCTTCTTAGACACCAAAATACAACACTGGAGACTAACCTGAAGCAGTTGGGGCCCTTAAGTATTCTATTTGCCTGTGGTTGAAATGCCCTTAGTAAGCTATGCTAAGCAACCCTCAGTACATTGGCTCTGGAGAGAGTGTTGGCCCAAGAGCAGAGTTGATATGCATGTTGTCTAGCATATGTGGTTGCTAGGGTATTTTATTCTTCTTGAAGGACTGCTTTGCCCATGACTTTTGGACATGTGTCAACTACACCCAACTACACCAAGAAATGTGCTACTATAGCCTTTCCCTGGACTCAGAAACAAAACTTGAAAGCTAGGTATAAAAAGCTGCAATTCTATCACTTGGGAGCTGGAGGCAGGAAGATCAGGAGTTCAGATTCACCCTCAGAGGTCTGGAGAGATGACTCAGCAATTAAGAGCATTTGCTGCTCTTAACAGAAGACCCAGATCCCATTCCTAGTACTCAATCTGGCAGCAAACAACTATCTGTAACTCCAGTTCCAAGGAATCTGATCCCCTCTTCTGAGCTCCGTGGGTATTGCATGACACGGGTGCACTTACATACATGCAGGCAAAACACTTGTACACATTTTAAATAATTTAAAGAGAAAGTAAAAAATTCCTCCTCAGTGAATTTGAGCTTGGGCTGGGCAACATGATGCCATTTCAACTAAAAATTTTTGATTTAATTATATATCTTTGCAGTAAAATTATAAAACATGTTTTCATAAAAGTACAGAGTTGCGAGGCTGGAGAGATGGCTCAGTGGTTAAGGGCACCGACTGCTCTTGCAGAGGACCCAGGTTTGATTCCCAGCATCCACATGGTGGCTAAGAACCATCTTTAAGCCTGGAGTGGTGGCGCACACCTTTAATCCTAGCTCTCGGAGGCAGAGGCAGGAGGATCTGAGTTCAAGGCCAGCCTGGTCTACAGAGTGAGTTCTAGGACAGCTGGGGCTACAGGGAGACCCTGTCTCAAAAAGACAAAAAAAAAAAAAACAAACACCATTACCTTAACCTTACTTCCCAGTGATAGAAGGCTAAGAAGTGGAAATTAAAGATCTGCCAGTGAGGGATGGGCTAGTTCCCTCCTCTGTCCCCTCCTTTGCCTGGCTGCTTGGCAAGTACCAGGGCTACTCACAGACTGGGGCCCATGCTTATGCCTGACCATATTGATGTACCCCTGTCACCACCAGCCCTGGGATTGATGTCACCACAGAGCTGGACAGCTGGATTGACAAGTTTTGCCTGGATGCTGACGTGTTTGTGCTGGTGGCCAACTCAGAGTCCACGTTGATGCAGACGGTAATTCCTCCTCCATCTTGTCCATGGGCAGATGGCTGGCAGGGTCTTGGCTGGCATGACCCCTCCTTCACCAAGGTTCTGCCCCTGTGTAGGAGAAGCAGTTCTTCCATAAGGTGAGCGAGCGACTCTCTCGGCCCAATATCTTCATCCTGAACAACCGCTGGGATGCATCCGCCTCAGAGCCCGAGTACATGGAGGAGGTGGGTGTTTGTTGGGCAGTCTGGAGCCTTCCATGTGGTGCAAACACCAGGTGTGCAGGGCCACTTTCTGTTGTTCCAGCTTCGGGTCTGCTGGCTTCCCTAAGTTAAGGTCATTGGCAGAGATTGCCAATGAGTTCCTTGGTGCCTTTAGTCATCCCTCCTATTCCCTTTCCTCTCCTTGATTTCCCTCAGGTGAGAAATGCATCCCTACCACATCCATGCACCTTGTTTTGTCTCGGTTTTCGATTGTATTTATTCAGTGGCTTTTTTTTTTTTTTTTTTTTTTTTTTTTTTTTTTTTTTGTATTTTTGAGACAGGGTCTCCCTTTAGTCCCAGCTGGCCTGGAGCTTGATCTGTAGACCAGGCTGGCCTTGAACTCACAGAGATCTGCCTGCCTCTGCCTCCCAAGTGCTGGGATTAAAAGCCTGTTCCAGCACTCCTGGCACTAAAGACAGTTCTTAGCTAAAGACGGTTCTTAGCCGCCATGTGGGAGCTGTCAGTCAAACCCCGGTCCTTTGCAAGAGCATTCAGTGCTCTCAACAGCTGAGCCATCTCTCCAGCCCCATATTCAAGCATTTTTGTCGGGGGCCAGTAATAACTGTTTCACACAAAAAAAATCAATGCATACATAACAGGTTTTCAGAAGACATTCAGGAAAGCAGCTTAGAGTGGAGAATAGGCGATTTCTTAGACAGATCCCAACTCAACCTCTTTGCATGAGATAAAAGAGGAGTAATAGACTTAACATTGGACTTATCCAGATGGTAGCTGAGGCCAAAGCAGAGCTTTGGCTAGTTCCTTAGCCTGTCTGGTAATCCTCACCTCAGGGGTGCCTCTAATAAATAGATTTGCAGAGGATGGAATCTGCTCCAAGCACCTGACATGTGGTTGATGTCTACAGGAGGCTTGTGACCTTTTTAGGTACCACTAATACAGCCTAGTGTGTTGGAGCTGGAAGGGACTGTCCAGGGTGCCAACTTGGTTTCTAAAACAAGGCCCTGGGAAACTTGCTTGTCAGTGTAGAACCAGAGTCAGGTTTCTTTACCCCCAGTTCCTTTACTTCTGGGGCATCAAAGTACAGTACTGTGTAAACTAAGGCAGTTTGGGGCCTGCTTTGGTGTCTTGCTCGTGTATGCCTTAAATGTCCTGGCAGTGTGTCTAAGGAGCCCACAGGGCATTGGTTCTGGGGAGGCTGGTAGCTCAAGAGCACAGGTCACCTTTCACTGTATGTTTATACCTTTTGAATGTTAAGCCCCGTGGCCAGGAGGGCCCCCCACTACACTGTACTCATGCACACTTGTCTGTCTGGGCCCAGGTGCGACGGCAGCACATGGAGCGCTGCACTGGTTTTCTTGTGGATGAGCTGGGTGTGGTGGATCGAGCCCAGGCTGGGGACCGCATCTTCTTTGTGTCTGCTAAGGAGGTGCTCAATGCCAGGATCCAGAAAGCTCAGGGCATGCCGGAAGGAGGTAACCATGGGAGCAGGCAGCCTCCTTTTGGGGGTATTTGAGTGAGATGGTGGGTCCCTTGCTGAGTGATTTGGAGGAAATCATTCTGGGATAGGATGCTGAGCAGAGCCTGGAGGGAGAGGCCTGCTGCTAGCCTGTGTCAGCAGTGGGCATGGCTCTGGGATATGATGACTAATCTTCAGTGATCACCCAGAAGACACCTCTGGGCATGTCTTGGAGGACATTTCAAGAGAGCATTACCTGAGAGGGAACTGCCCACCATGAATGTGGGTGGCACCAGCCCATAGGCTGGAACCCCCTGAGATGCATGGAAGGGAAGGAGAGAGCCAGCCCAGCACATGGGTTCCCTTTCTCTGCCTCCTTGTCTAGTAGATGTGAGCAAGCAGTCTCACCCTGCCATGAGGCGCTGCGTCCTGGCACAGTCACCCCTCCCATAAGTTGCTTCTTGTTCCGTATTTTTGGTTGCTGCCAAAGAATAGTAACCAAAGGGGCGGGGGGGGCGGGGGGGGTCACAGTTTTGCTCTCCTGTTTCTCACTATCAGTGCCATTCTCCTAGGGGGCGCTCTTGCAGAAGGCTTTCAAGTGAGAATGTTTGAGTTTCAGAATTTTGAGAGGAGATTTGAGGTAAATCAGTCTTTGATTCTGGTTTGCAACTACCCTGTCCTCTGAAGCTCTCTCTAGCCCTGTCCCTGGCCATGAATGACACAGCCTAGCCCTTGGAGCACTCTGAGCACCTCTGTCTGTTCTAGGAGTGTATCTCCCAGTCTGCAGTAAAAACCAAATTTGAGCAGCACACAGTCCGGGCCAAGCAGATCGCGGAGGCTGTTCGACTGATCATGGACTCCCTGCACATTGCAGCTCAGGAGCAGCGGTGAGAGCCCAAGACTAAGGCAGAGGGGTACTAGAAAATGATGGTTCTAGGTACTCTGGTGTGGGCAGCTAGGACACGTCTAGGGTCAGAGTGTAATGGGCAGGCTGAGTCCATGGCCTGGGACTCCCTGGGTGTCTGAGACCACATGGTCTGAGCAGTGAGTTTCCATGTCAGAGGCATTAGCCCTTAACCTTGCCAGGTACTGTGGCCATTCTTAGAGCCTCAACACATTTTTTTTTTTTGAGGGAGGGAAGCATGGTAGGTTTTTTGTTGTTGTTGTTGTTTGTTTGTAGTTGTGAGGGGTTTAAGGTCTTGTACAGCTAGGCAAGCACTATACTATTGAGCTACAACTCTAGCCCAATTTTTTTGTATTTGTTTTTTTTGGGGGGGCGTGTCTTTTTGAGACAGGGTCTTCCTTTAGTCCCAGCTAGCCTGGAGCTTGCTATGTAGACAGGCTGGCCTTGAACTCACAGAGATCTGCCTGCCTCTCTCAGGTGTACACCACCACACCTGGCCCAAGATGGTTCTTAGCTGCCATGTGGGTATTGGGAATCAAACCTGGGTCCTCTTCAAGAGCAGTCAGTGCTCTTAACCGCTGAGCCATCTCTCTAGCCCTGTATTTGATTTTTGAAACAGATTGTTGCTGTATAGTCCATGTTAGCCTCAAGCTCAAGATCTTTTTGCCTCAGAGCCTCTTCCCCAACCTTAGCCTGAACCCATATTTTTTTTATAATTACTTTATTTTTTTTTCATTTTTTAACAATAAGTAATAATTTATGAGTACAAGCATCCTTCATGTAAAACCAATTTGCAAGCACTTGTGCCCAAACCCACACAGCCCATGGGTCCCACCATCCAGATAGGGGGGGCTTGTATGTTCAATCAAGTTGATCAGATGAGTGTCTAGACTGTATTGCTGTAGTTTCGCCATTCACCCCAATCCCAGCCCTTACATTCTATCACACCCCCTCTTCTGCAGATTTGAACCCATATTTTTTAAAATGGGCGTGGTGGTGCTGAAGACGTATGTCAGTTGGTAGAGTGCCTACCTAGCATGCGTGAAGTCCAAAGTTCACTCCATAGCACACCACACACTGGGGTGGTGGAGCACGCCTGTAATTCCAGTACTCTGGAGGTAGAGGCAAGAGGATCTCGAGTTCAAGATCATCCTTGCCTCCCTAGTGAACTTGAGGCCAGATTGAGATACATGAGATCCTAGCTCAAAAAAAGAAGAAAAAAATTTTTGAGAAATTTTAAGTATAGAAAATCACAGAGAATCATACACAAACCACTTGTTTCTGCCACAGAAAATTGACAGTGATTGCCTTAAGTTAAAACAAAACCAACAAGGGGTTAAAAATCCTTTGATTCTTTGGCCTCATCAGAGATGATGGTGAGTTTCTGTGGCTCCGTTACCACCCAATTTGTTTTAATGAATTTTTTATGTGTGAGTGCCTGCATGGCTATGGGTGCACTACGTTCATGCGGTGCCTGTGGAGACCAGAAGAGGGGGTTGGATCCCCCAGAACTGGAGTTATAGACAGTTGCTGCCCTCTATATGGGTACTGGGAACCTGGGTCTTCTGGAAGAACAGGCAGTGCTGTTAACTACTGAGCCATTTCTCCAACCCTTCATTGCCCAAATTTTAAAAGGTGCTTCCTGCTAGGCGTGGTGGTGCATGCCTTTAATCCTAACTCTCAGGAGGCAGAGTGAGTTCAAGGCCAGCCTGGTCTAGAGTGAGTTCTAAGCCAGCTGGGGCTATAGGGAGACCCTGTCTCAAAAAGAAAAAAAAGGTGCTTCCTGCTTAAAGTGTAAGGACATGGCTGCTAGGCTTGTGCCACAGGTGTTCAAGCACACAATTGTCCACATGTATCACTGCATCTTGCTTTTCTTTCCACTATGCATGGTTTCCCCCTTTGTCCTTATTGGAGCACATTTGAATTCATGAATAGTAACTTAGTAAATCCCATTGTGACAGGACCTCATTTTCCTGTTGAATTGTTTTTGAGATAGGGTCTCTGTATAGGCCCTGGCTAGAACTCTGTACGCAGGCTGGCTTCACAGATATCCACCCGTCTCTGCCTCCTGAGTGCTGGGATTGAAGGGTATACCACCGTGCCCAGCTCTATCCATTGGTTCTTAGTTTGCTTTCCTCATGCCTTTGCACACTTGCCATAGCAGGCAGCTGTCTGCTTGTTTGCTCCCTTAGCATGTTTGCAAGCCCAGGCCTGATTCCTAGCTCTGCCACAGCCTAGGCACATTTTCTTTCTTTTTTTGAGACAAGGTCTCCCTGCAGCCCCAGCTAGCTTGAAACTCGCTGTGTAGACCAGGCTGGCCTTGGACTCAGAGATCCTCCTGCTTCTGCCTCCTAAGTGCTGGGATTAAAGGCGTGGACCACCATACCCCTTGAACATGTTCATTTTTACTTAGTTTTTCTTTGTTGCTCTCCGGAGCAGTCACTGCCCTTCCTGATCCCAGCACTGACTGGAGGAGCCCCCAGTCCCACAGCTCTAACCTCACATCAAAACATGGCCATTTGTCCCAGATTTCTAGGTACAAAATATTATCTCCTTTACATTTGATTTCCCAACTGCTGGTGAGGTTGAGCATTCTCGCTCAACCTCACCAGCAATAGGTTCGTTGGTTGGTTGGTTGGTTTATTGTTATTATTTTTTTTTAATTTTTTAAAAATTTCATTTATTTCTGTATGTGTATCAATGTACTGTCTGCATGCAGGTTTGTGTACCCATGTCGTGCAATGCCTCGGAGGTCAGAAGAGGGTCTCGGATTCCCCTGGAACTGGAGTTCTCCTGGAATTGGAGTTTCAGATGGTTCTCGGCTGCCACGTGGGTGCTGGGGATCGAACCTGGGTCCTCTGTAAGAGCGGTTGGTGCTCTTAACCGCTAGGCCACCTCTCCAGCCCCGGTTTATTGTTAATATGTGGATGTTGCATATCTGTAGACACACATGCCAGTATTTGGAGGACAGCTTTGATGAATTGCTTCTCTCCGTCCACCTTTATGAAGGTTTTAGGGAGTGAACTGTGGTTGTTAGGTTTGTGCAGCAACCGTTTGAGTCCATGGAACCTCCGTACTGGCCTGTCAAGCATTTCTCCTTTCTTAGCTGGCAAACTCTTTCTGATCCCCTTTGGCCCTCCTCTTCTGTTACCAGCTTTCTCTCCTAATGGAAAACCTAGGAATGAGTGGCTCTCCCTCCTGTCCGTGACACCTTGTCCAGGCAGGATGACAATGGCCTGGGGCTCCTCTGCTTAGTTGATGGGGACGTGGATTTCTGACCAGTGCGTTTTGCTCTCAGGGTTTACTGCTTGGAAATGCGGGAAGAGCGGCAAGACCGGCTGAGATTCATTGACAAGCAGCTGGAGCTCCTGGCTCAAGACTATAAACTACGAATCAAACAGATTACAGAGGAAGTGGAAAGGCAGGTGAGAAGCGAGGAGAAAGTGCTTCAGGGAGATTTGTACCCAGAGTCCAGTTCAGAGTGTGCTGCAGAAATGGTACAGTAGATCTATCCTGGTCTTAGGGGCTGATAGCTTTCTGAGAGGAAGTTGTAGACCCTACTTCAAGAATACAGAGTATCCCTCAGGTTCCATCCTCCTGTTGTGTGCCCTTGAGAAGTGCTCCTCCCCCAGGCCTCCTTCGTGGGGTACCTGGACATTTGATGGACTCTTTTTTCAGGTCTTGACCCTCAGAAGCTTCAGTCACAGAGGATCCAGGGAGACTGCTGGGTGTGTGAACAGACAGGCAGCTCTCCAGAGTCTCCTGCTACAGAGTGAGGCACACTTGATGCTAACAGTGTACTTCCCTTGGCTGCAGGTGTCCACAGCCATGGCTGAGGAGATCAGGCGCCTCTCCGCTCTGGTAGACGAATACCAGATGGACTTCCACCCATCCCCAGTTGTTCTCAAGGTTTATAAGAATGTGAGTGGTGAGCCGTGAATGCTCTTGGTGGGGGCTACTGGGCAGAGTCACGGTGTAGACAGCACCTCATCCCCAGCTGGTGTGTCTCGGTTCCTGAGTGGGAATAACAGCAGGGGACAAAAGGCCCAGGCTTCCTCAGCCTCCCCTGCTCCCCTGGCAGGCCTGACTGAGCATTTTGGACTCCCAGTTGGGGGAGGGGCTCTTCTCATAACCTTTCTTCTCTGGTGGCAGGAACTGCACCGCCACATAGAGGAAGGCTTGGGCAGGAACATGTCTGACCGTTGCTCCACAGCCATCACCAGCTCCCTGCAAACCATGCAGCAGGACATGATAGGTTAGTGCCAAGGGGGAACTTGGGACCTGGAAGCTACCAGATCCAAGTCAAGGCTAATAAAAAATAGGAGGGGCTAGAGAGATGGCTCAGTGGTTAAGAGTGCATACTGCTCTTGCAGAGGATCCAAGTCCGGTTCCTAGCACCCACCCCAGGCTGCTGGCAACTGGGTACAGCTCCAGTTCCAGGGGATCTGATACCTCTGGCCTCCATGGGCGCCTGCACTCAGGAGCGCACACACACACAAAGATAAATCTGTAAGATGACCTTTTTCTTTTCTTATCTGTCACCTTTGGTGATGATTTAACTCGATACTTTCAGGTTCTGGATGTGTGTCATGAAGTCATTCTATATAGACTAGGGGGAACTCATTCTCATTTGCCATGTGGGTCATTGTCACAGACTGAGAAGTGGCCTGCCCCTGTAGTCCACATGGGGCATGACTGCTGGCAAATTCCGGTGCCTCAGGCTGCATAATCTTATTTGGGTAACTGCCTACCTGCTAGTGAGGCAGTCCCACTGGCTGAGTCACTTGGCTGTGGTTTCTGTGCAGAACTCCTCAGCATCTCTGGCAGTACCTAGCATGGCCACTGTTCTGCGGTTTGGCCCTGGTGTGGCACAGGCCTGAGCTGATGGGCTTTCTCCATCTTGGTACCCTCGACAGATGGTTTGAAGCCTCTCCTTCCTGTGTCTGTGCGGAATCAGATAGACATGCTGGTCCCTCGCCAGTGCTTCTCCCTCAGCTATGACCTGAATTGTGACAAGCTGTGTGCCGACTTTCAGGAGGACATAGAGTTCCACTTTTCCCTTGGATGGACTATGCTTGTCAACCGGTTCCTGGGCCCTAAGAACAGCCGCCGGGCCTTGATGGGCTACAATGACCAGGCAAGCAAAGCTGTCTCCCCAAGGCATCATGGAAGATCAGTCTGTGCCCTGCCAACCAGATACATGAATCAGACTATGCTGGGAGTCCCTAAAGCAGAGAGCTGAGCTGTGCAGTGTGTGTTGCCAAGAGATACCTGGTACCGTGGTCAGCACTATCATCTCTCGTTGGCTTGGTTTTGTTCTAATGACAAATGCTGAGTTTTTCTAATACCCATTAAAGGAAGTATGTAATTATTAAAAACTGATGACTTGGGCTGGAGAGATGGCCTAGCGGTTGAGAGCTCTGACTGCTCTTGCAGAGGACCCGGGTTCGATCCCCAGCACTTACATGGCGGCTGAGAACCGTCTTTGACTCCAGTTCCAGGGGAATTTGACACCCTCTTCTGACCTCCACGGCATTGCGCGACACAGGTGCACAGACCTACATGCAGACAGTATATTCATACACATGCAAAAATAAATAAAATTAAAACAAAACAAAAACTGACGACTTAGTTGGGCCTGGGGTATAGCTCAGTGGTAGAATATTTGCCTGATATGCAGGCGTCTTTGGATTTGATCCCTAACATGCAAAAGTGATTTTAGGCCAGATGTGGTGGCATACACCTTTAATTCCAATACTCGGGAGGCAGAGGCAGGCATATCTCTGTGAGTTCAAGGCAGCCTGGTCTACATAGAAAGTTCCAGAACAGCTGGGGCTACAGGGAGACCCTGTCTCAAAAAAAAGAAAAGAAAATTCATCTCTAGCCTGGCATGGTGGCGCACGCCTTTAATCCTAGCACTTGGGAGACAGAGTCAGGCGGATCTTTGTGAGTTCAAGGCCAGCCTGGTCTACAGAGTGAGTTCCAGGACAACTGGGGCTATAGGGAGACCCTGTCTCGAAAAACACCAAAAAAAAAAAAAAAAAATTCATCTCTATACCACCACTTTAAAATTTTGAATAGAGAATGCTCATAGGTATAAGTACTTACTCTGTAAACCTGAGGATCTGAGTTTGGATTTTATTTTTTATTTATTTGTTTTTTTAATTTTATTTATTTTTTATGTGTATGAATGTACTGTCTGCAGGTAGGTTTGTACACCTGTGTCATGCAATGCTACGGAGGTCAGAAGAGGGTGTCAGATTCCCCTGGAACTGGAGTTAAAGATGGTTCTCAGCTGCCATGTGGATGCTGGGGATCGAACCTGGGTCCTCTGCAAGAGTGGTCAGTGTTCTTAACCACCAGGCCATCTCTCCAGCCCCCTATTATTTTTTCGAGTTTGGATTTTAGTATCCCTGTATAAAGCCAGGCTTGGCTGTGCATACCTGTATCCCTGACACTGGGTGACAGAGACAGGTGATCCCAAAGTTTGTCAGCCAGCTTGGCTGAAGCAGTGAGCTCTGGTTCAGTGAGGGCCCTTGTCTGAAGGCAATAAGGCAAAGAGTAGTAGAGGAAGACACAGGATATCCTGATCTCACACACGTTTGCCACACGTACAGACAGCATGCAGATGCACAAAGGAAAACATGCCCTGTGCTGGTACACGCCTGATGACCAAGTGCTCACCCTAGGGTGACAGGGGTTTTTTGGGGTGTTTTGTTTTGTTTTGTTTTGTTTTGTCTTGTCTTTTGAGACAGGGTCTACCTGTAGCCTCAGCTAGCCTGGAACTCACTATGCAGATCAGGCTGGCCTGAACTCACAGAGATCTGCCTGTCTCTGTCTCAAGTGCTGGGATTAAAGGCATGTGCCCACACGCCTGGCATAGCAGTCAGTTCCCTTAAAAAGCAAAAATTCGCTGGGTGTGGTGGCGCACACCTTTAATCCTAGCACTCCTGAGGCAGAGGCAGGCGGATCTTTGTGAGTTCAAGGCCAGCCTGGTCTACAGAGTGAGTTCTCAGGACAGCTGGTGCTACAGGGAGACCCTGTTTCCAAAAAAAAAAAAGCAAAAATTCTTCTGTGCTGCACATGAAGCTCATTTTCCATCCTTTTACCCCTTGGGAATTGGCCTCTGCCCCTTCCTGGCTACCCTAACCCTTGGGTCTTTGAGAGTTTGCTCCAATGAGAGGCTTGTTGCATTTCCTTACTCCTTTGTCATCTCTCCTGTCAGGTTCAGCGTCCTGTCCCTCTGACACCTGCCAATCCCAGCATGCCTCCCTTGCCGCAGGGCTCACTCACCCAGGAGGAGCTCATGGTCTCCATGGTTACCGGCTTGGCCTCCCTGACATCTAGAACCTCCATGGGCATTCTTGTGGTCGGAGGAGTGGTCAGTGACAAGTCCTGCTTGGGAACAGGGAGGGCCTGAGGGACTCAGTGAGTGTTCTCTGTGCTGGGGAGCTATGTGGCCTGAGCCTTTCATATTTATTTGTTGTCCCGTTTAGACATCAGTAAACTAACAGGATATTCCCATTGCCTGGATATGGCCTGCTAAAACCCCACAGCTTGAATTCCCCCCTCCCTGTGTCCCTACAGGTGTGGAAGGCAGTGGGCTGGCGACTCATCGCCCTTTCTTTTGGGCTCTATGGTCTCCTGTATGTCTATGAGCGTCTGACCTGGACCACCAAGGCCAAGGAGAGGGCCTTCAAGCGCCAGTTTGTGGAGTATGCCAGCGAGAAGCTACAGCTCATTATCAGCTATACCGGCTCCAACTGCAGCCACCAAGTCCAGCAGTGAGTGGCCCAGGGACCTGAGGAAGGAAATTCCATGACCCTGAGTCTGGCCTGGGAGGCCCTGGGGCTTCAGTATCGTGGCCTTGGCACTTTGAGCTGTGTAATGTTAGCTTTGAGTCCATCAAAAAATGATAAAGGGGTCCAAGACATACCTTCTGTCCTGGGCTTAGGCTAGGTAGGCTTCCAATTACCCAAGTGTGGAGAAGATGGAAAAGGAGGGAATCGGCACATACCTCAGGAACTTTTTATTCTTCTCAATATTTGTTTTTATAATTTCAATTGTGTGTGTGGTTATGTGCATATGAATGCAGTGCCTACAGAGGCCAGAGGCAATGGATCCCCCCCTTCCCTTGGAGTTGAAGTTACAGTTGGTTGTGAGCTGCCTGGTGTGGGTGCTGGGAGCCCAACTCTGGTCCTCTGCAAGAGCAATATGTGTTCCTAACTGCTGAGCCATCTGTCCAGCCCCTTAGAGGAGATTTTAAAGGTTGCCCTGGGGCTGGGCATGTAGCTCACTTGGCAGTGTTTGCCTAGCATGCACGAAGCTTTGGTTCAGTCCCCAGCCTGACATAAACCAGGCATGGTGGCTCATACCTACAGTCCCAGTACTCAAAAAGCAGAGGCAGGAAGATCAGGAGTTTAAAGCCATCTTTGGCTATATAGGCTATATAGGAAGTTTGAGGAAGTACTGTCTCAGTAAAATTAAACAAAAGCAAAAATAAAACCCACCAAAAACCTTGAAGGGCATGTGAGGTCATATTGCAGCCTTTCACAGTGTCAGGTGGCTTATGGGACCTTCTGGGTTATATGGCTGCACTGCCTCCCCTTCCCTTTTGTGTGTGGGGGGGGTGGGGGTGGGGGTCTTTCAACAAAGCTTAGTTTAGCCTAATCTCAAACTCAACAGCAATTCTACATCCACCTGAGATCACAAACAAAGCTTGTTTTTTTTGTTGTTGTTTTGTTTGGTTTTGGATTTGTTGTTTGGTTTTGTTTTGTTTTTCTTTTGAGACAGGGTTTTGCTGTAGCCCCAGCTGGCCTGGAACTCACAGAGATCCGCCTACCTCTGTCTTCTGAATGCTGGGATTAAAGGTGTGTGCACCATGCCCAGCTGCCTGGCTTGTTTTTTTCATGGTCTTATTGCGATGTGACAGACCCTGCTAGCCATTTTACACTAGCTCTTCCTTTCCTCTTAGAATTCTGTGAGCTAGATGTTGTTTTATTGGTGTGTACTTTCTCAAATGAGGTCACTGAGCAGGGCTGTGGAAGTAACTCAGTTGGTAGAGAGCTTGCCTAATGCATGAAGCCCTGGGTTTAAGACTAACCAGCATCATACACAGAAGGGACACAGACTTGGAGCTGAGTCTCATCCCCTGCCACTCAGTGATGAGCAGTGGGCACAATCTTGGCTTCTCTGTCCAAGTTAGGGTACATCACTGGACAGCTGGGCCTCCCTGGTCATCCCCAGTGGCTTGGATGCGAGCGTTGAGAACTGGTGGTTTCAGAAGAGGTGGGCAGGTTCTCACCAAAGCAGAACCGAGCTGGGCGGGACTGCAGCAGGGATATGGACAGGCCCTTCTGCTACTCTGGGTGAATTTGGCCTAACTGCCATGCGCCTAGCTGATCCTAGCTCTGACCTTTCAGGGAACTGTCTGGGACCTTTGCACATCTGTGCCAGCAAGTGGATGTCACCAGGGACAATCTGGAGCAGGAGATTGCAGCCATGAACAAGAAAGTTGAGGCTCTAGATTCCCTTCAGAGCAAAGCAAAGTTGCTCAGGTGAGGTGGTTTGGTGGCCAGAGTCGGGGAGCTGGGGTTCACCTGCCATCTCCTGCCTGCAGTATGGATACCAGGTGCTAGCTGAGGATTCAGCTCACTTGGGAGATGACTGCCAGCACTACTGGGTGTCAGATAGCGCTGGTGCTAGAGGCTCAGCATGACATTGTCTTTGAAGTGCTTGTAGCTGGGGCATGGTGACATACAGGAAGACAGTGCTGTGACATTGCAGCTTGGGGGACAGCTCCTAAACTGCAGAGCCTTAGCACTTTACACAGGCTGTCTCAGTCTTCATCATCCCTGGAAGTAGGTTATCAGTGCTGCTTTCTAAATAGGAAAATTGGTGGCTACAGAGTCTGGGTGCCCTGTCTGGAGCCCCATAGGAAACAGCAGATGGGCTTTGGGGTGCAGGTGGGCTCTATATCAGTTCTACTTGACCTGATAACCCACATCATATTCAATGCCCAGGAGAGCACATGTCCACCCACAGGTGAAGGCTTAGAGCCAGGTCTTCAGGGTCTCTCTAGAATTGTGAAGTTTCTCAGAAGAGGGTCATGGAGGAGTTAGGTCCTGGGTTCTGGTCCTACACTCCCTCAGCTTGCCTCTGTGAAATGGAAGTATAATTTCATGACAGCCACAGGTAAAGTTAGAGATGCTTGGCTGAGTCCTCAGCCTGCCCAGGCTGTGATAACATCAGTACATAGGGACCTGTACCCCCCCCACACCTCTAATGTCAGAGGCCCACAGGGGACAGAGCCAGAGGGGAGGTACTTGAAGGATTTCAGCTCCAGCTTCCATCAGATCAGTGGACTTTCTCTCCTGTGTCTGGCCTGTGTGGATGTGCATCTTCCATCTATCCCAGGAACATACTAGGGCTCTTGGGGACAAGGTTTCTGTTGTTGCTTGTCAGCTGTGGGGACAAGCTGAGCCAGCACCCCAACTCCTCACCCGTTGAACACAAAAGCTGCCATCTAGCAGCTGGGAATTTGCCCTGGGTTGTAGTAAAACTTAAAAGCCTGAAGCATAGTGGCTCATGCCTGTAATCCCAGCACTTGGGAGGCTAGGCAGGAAGGGCGGCTGTGAGTTCCTGGCCAGCCTGGTCTACATAGTGAAACCCTGTCTCAACTCACCTCTTAAAAAACAAACAAAAGCCGGGCGTGGTGGAGCAGGCCTTTAATCCTAGCACTTGGGAGGCAGAGGCAGGCGGATCTTTGTGAGTTCAAGGCCAGCCTGGTCTACAGTGTGAGTTCCAGGACAGCTGGGGCTACAGGGAGACCCTGTCTCGAAAAGACAAAAAAAAAAAAAAAAATCTGGGCGTGCCCTTAATCCCAGCACTTGGGAGTTCAAGGCTACCCTGGTCTACAGAGTGAGTTCCAGGACAGCTGAGGCTTGGGGAGACCCTGTCTCAAAAAGACAAAAAAGAAAAAAAAAAGACCTGGACTCTCATGATGTCATAGCCTTTAATCCCAGTACTTGGGAGGTACAGGCAGGTGGGCAGGTGGACATCTATGAGTTCCGGGCCAGCTGGGGCTACAGGAAGAGCTTATCTCAAAGAAAAAGGAAAAAAGCCTGACTGCAGACAGGTAAGTGTGCACTCTATTAAGGAGTGAATAAAGGTATAGACAGGCTTGTGTGACCTGTCATTGGCTGCTGCCACCTGTACAAAGCAACCGTGTCTTTGCAGGAATAAAGCTGGCTGGTTGGACAGCGAACTCAACATGTTCACACACCAGTACCTGCAGCCCAGCAGATAGTGGGCAGCTGGGCGGGGCCTGCACGGAGGAGGGGTTAGACCTGCCCGCCTACCATCAACTCCAGTCCCTGGCCGCTGCTAAGAGAAATAAGCGTCCATTCTGTCGTACCGTTTTGAGCCCTTCAGCACTAGTTCCCTCCCCGGACCCCTGCAGGAAGACCTCCCTGGCTCACACCCCAAAGGAGATTGATGACCTCTGGATAGCTCAGCATCAAGGAGTCATGCAAGGCCATGTCTGCTCACTGCGTTCACTTGGTTGAGAGTCGCTGGGCACTTGATACCATCTTGGATCACAGTGGACCTACAGAATGACTGATGGAGCCTTCACTTATGTCAGGCAGACTCCGTCTCCAGCCCTAGTCCAACTGTTTTCCTTTGCACCTCACACACCTACAGCGAGAGGCCATCTTGGGGGTGACCAGATGTCCTTTCAAGAAGAATTCAAGATAGTTGTTGGAAGGGCCAGGTCTGTCCCAGGACTCGTATCTATCATGTTTGGCCTTGGCCTTAGTGCTTTTCCCGCGTAGTCTTTCAGTTGTGCTCGATGGCCAGGCTCAACATACGCCAGGCTTTAGATCAGACAGCTCATGTGGGAAGCGAGGGCGCTGGAGCCAGCCAGGAGCGCAGGAGAAGGTGTGTGGACTGGGGTGTCAGATGTGGCTCTGTCAGTGGCCAGCATCACGGTGAGATGGAACTTGCCTCTCTCCATGCCACTGAGGCCCTTGCTCTTGTTTCAGCCCCTCAGTCCTGGTTTATTGTTGGTGAGAGTAGTTTGGGCCAGGTGGTTAAAGGATGTAGAAAGAAGGTTGGTGGAAGATGGGGGCCGCCCAGGATGGCTGGAGGCCAGTGCAGAAGAGAGCTCTCCCTCTGACCATGCTCTGAGGCATTCGCTGGCCCCTTAACTTGAGTGCACGCCCACTTTGCCATGAGCTCCCGTTGACCACCATTCTCTGAACCGTACCACAGCCGGTCCCAAGACAGCATGGGAAGCTGGACACCACTCTTGCCCTGCCCTGGCCTCAAGCCTCAACCTGACTGCATTCCTTCTGAGAACTTCCCATGGCACTGGGCTTGTTACTGGACAACGTAGGGAAGGCTCCAGTCACTAAGATGTTGATTGGGAGAGCAGTGTTGGGTGACAGAGCCTTCGTAGAGCAGTAGACAATGTCTAGAGAACCAGAAGCCCGCAGACAGGAACTCTGTCCCAGGCTGTGTCCTCTTCTGACCATGTACTCACCATACACTTGCCCTTCAGCCCCACTGTCTACCTTATGTGGGACAGTGCTGGATTTGGCTGAGGTCAGCATGTCCTGTGAAGAAGCGACTGAGCTGTCAGACTTAGAGGTTACCTCACAGCATCAGGAAAGAAATCAGTGTCTCATAATCCCAATGAGTTTTGTGTTCTTTTGAAATAAAGAATAATAAAGATTTTTTTTCAGTGTAGCCCCAGAAGAATGAACAAAATTTTGACCTTATGCGATAAGTAAAATTAAACTTATATCACCAAGGGAGAGACCGTTTCTGAGAGGCTTAGCAAAGCACTTTAGTTTCTTGCTGCTAACTATTCTGTGTTCCTTCTCTGCGGTGTAAAAGGAGCGGGACACAGCGAGTTTGCTCCTGGTGTGTTCAAGGGGATGCACCTGCCTGAGTTACCTGTGTCGCTGCTGATCATATTGGAAACAAATAAAGCCTGAGTTGTGACCCTGTGTGAGCTCTCTGCCTGCCGCCAGCTCTTGGGTGGAATCGAGTGGCCTCTGGTCCGAGAACAGAGCACACAGCCAGCCTCCAAGGCCTAGGAAGTCCAGAGCACTCCTTCAGATTTCTTTGTAGCTGCACAGTCTGTTTTCATGTGAGACGTAAGTGACTCAGGCTGGCTCTCCCCACTCAGCAGTCTGAGATTTGGCTGTGACCCTCCCTGAGAGTGGATAAGGGGCCCTGGGTGGTTCTCTAGAGACTCCCAGATCAGCTGGTGGAGGCCTCATTCTCAGATTCCCAGGCCACAAACAAGGGGTCATGTCTACTGCTCCCTTGCTGTCTTTCTGCCTGCTTCTTTTTTTGTTTGTTTTTTTGTCTTTTCTGGACAGGGACTGCCTGCTTCTTCACAGATGCAGCGGGCTGACCTAGATTACTGCCTCCTACCCTGTCCCCTCCCCCGCCCTGATCTGTGACTGCTTGACCTGAAGCAACCCCAACAACTTTTGTACCTGGAGCCCACATTATGCTCTGCCCACTGGAACCCACCCGGGGTAGGGGCTCAGGGCCTTGCTGTGGCTCTCCAGATCTGCTCCTCTTCCTGCCTCCCCCTGTCCAAGGCTGCTTCCTTGATGTTCTTGGTATGGCTTAAAGCTTCTGCCCTGGTTGACCCTCTTCCTATCTTCCCAGTAGGCCCCAGCCCCAGCTAGCTCCACTACCTCCAACTGTCCCTCATTGAGGCCTAAACCACACCATCCTACTGAAAGCCTCCATCCTTCCCCTCCCCTGGACTCATGAGTGCCCTCACCCTGTGCGTGTTCCCAGATAGTCATCTCCCTGGAGGGGGTGTTTTGTCTCCCTTGCTAGGACTCATTCTGGTCTGTTTCGATTTTTGATATCTGCCAGTGCCTGGCACATGCTAGAGCTGTGTAAAGACAGGTGAGTGTCCATGCACGCATCGGTCTCCTGGCCTTGCGGGCAGAGCTCAGAAGTTCCTGGAACCCTGTGGGTGTGCACAGTTCTGAGACATGTGAGTGTGCTGTGTACTGAGAATTCAGCAAGTCAGCCCTACTGTGGAAACTCAGAGAAATCAGATTAGCTATTTAGTCGCAGCATCTTGATCTGGCTGGGGAGGGGAAAGTGGAGCCTGTCTCTGAACCCGGATCTTTTTCTTTTCCCCAATTTTTTTTTTTTTTTTTGTCTTTTTTGAGACAGGGTCTCCCTGTAGCCCAGCTGTCCTGAAACTCACTCTGTAGACTAGGCTGGCCTTGAACTCACAAAGATCTGCCTGCCTCTGTCTCCCGAGTGCTAGGATTAAATGCGTACGCCACCACACCCGGCTTTTATCCCCCATTTTATGTGTGTGTTTTGCCCTCCTGTATGTAAGTCCACCTGTGTGTGCAGTTCCTTCAGAGGTTAGAAGAGAGTGTCAGGTCCGCTGGAACTGGAGTTATGGCAGTTGTTAGCTGCCGTGTGGGTGCTAGGAATGGAACTTAGAGTCCTCTGCAAGAGCAGCCAGGGCTGTGATCTCCTAGCCATCTTTCCAGCCTCTCTGAGCCCAGATTTTAATTTCCCAAAGCCCAGCATCTTTCATATGTGCCTTTTACCTTACCACCCATTATAAATACACTGTGCTTTAGTGTGTGGGAAACTATATTTAATACAGAGTTTCAGTCACAAGATGATGCCTCTGACCCTTTGGGTTGGAGGCTTATAGCTTGGAAAAAGGCGTTCTAGGGCCAATGAGATGGCCCGGCATTTAAAGAACCTGCCACTAGGCCTGATGACCCGAGTTCAGTTCCTGGAACCCACATGGTAGAAAGAGAATTGACCCTCGGAAACAAGCTGTCCTTGGCCTGCCACACTTGCATGCACCCCTTCTGCTCACTGGAAGGTCTGGGAAATGCGGGTGGTGGGAGTTTTACAACAGTATTTCATTTCATCACAATACCGTGGGAGCAGGAGTGCACACCATGCAGACGTTCCAGGTGGGGCCCTCCTCGCCTCATTTAGTCTGTCCCCAAGGGCTTCCTGTCTGCGTGGCACTTGGGCCGGAGGCCAGAACAGCTGACTTGTGCTTGGCATCTCTTTCCCCATTTTACAAATGAGGAAGTTCATTAATTCAGCAAGATTCCTAAGTGCCTTGTTTCTTAAATTATTTTTCTTTAATAGATTTATTTGTGTATGGGGGGAGGTGCTTGTGTGGAGATCAGAAGACATTTTGGGGGAGTCCCAGGGATTGAATCCGGTTGTCCAGGCTTGGCAGCAAGCACCTTACCCACTGAGCCATCTCACTGGTCCCCTGAGTGCCTGTCAGATGCTAAGCACAGCTCTTGGTACCAGAGACAGCTGGAGACAGGGATGAGGTAGATAAGTATCAGGAATGACAGCTCAGCAGTTAAGAGCACTGATTGTTCTTAAATTTTATTTTATTTTATTTATTTATTTTATGTGTATGAATGTACTGTCTGCATATAGGTTTGTGTACCAGTGTCGTGTAATGCCTCACACATCAGAAGAGGGCGTTGGATTTCCCTGGAACTGGAGTTCTCCTGGAATTGGAGTTACGGACGGTTCTCAGCCGCCATGTGGGTGCTGGGGATCGAACCCGGGTCCTCTGCAAGAGCAGTGGGTGCTCTTAACCGCTGGGCCATCTCTCCAGCCCCGAGCACTGATTGTTCTTACAGAAGACCCAGATTCAAGTCCCAGCACCCACATGGTGGCTAACAACCATCTATAACGCCAGTTCCAGGGGATCTGACACCCTTTTCTACAACGACACAGGTGTACTTTTTTTTTTAGGTGTACTTTCATACATGCAGGTATAACAGTCATAAAAGTAAAAAAAAAAAATTTTTTTTTTTGTCTTTTCGAGACAGGGTCTCCCTGTAGCTCCAGCTGTCCTGGAACTCACTCTGTAGACCAGGCTGGCCTTGAACTCACAAAGATCCCCCTGCCTCTGCCTCCTAAGTGCTAGGATTAAAGGCCACGCCCGGCAAAAGTAAAAAAATTTTTAAAGGAATCAAAGGATTCTGGGTCATAAGGAAAAAAAAGAGGGTCTAAAGTTTCAAGGAAAACTTGGGGGTCTGGGAGAAGTTGGAGGAAGGACAGGGTATGATCAAATACATTGTATACATGTATGGATTAAAAAATTTTAAAGGCAGATTAAAAGTTGGGCATGGGGCTGGAGAAATGGCTTAGTGGTTAAGAGCACTGACTGCTCTTGCAGAGGACCTGGGTTTGATGTGTGGGTTCTAGGCTGTAGACCCGGGTCAGCAGGTCTATACAACTAACACTTTTACCTGCTGAGCCATCTCTCTGTCTCTGCTGGTTTTGAGACAGGGTCCCTCCATGTAGCCAGGCTGTCCTAAAAATTATAATTCTAGAGCCAGATGTGATGGTGCAGCCCTTTAATCCTAGCACTTGAGAGGCAGAGGCAGGCAGATCTTTGTGAGTTCAAGGCTAGCCTGGTCTACAGAGTGAGTTCCAGGACAGTTGGTGCTATAAGGAAACCCTGTCTCGAAAAGACCAAAAAAAATTATTTAATTCTTCTGCCTCAGCCTCACAACTGCTGTGATTACAGTCTTGTGACAACATGCCTGGCAAATCTTTTTTTTTTTTTTTTTGGTCTTTTCAAGACAGGGTCTCCCTGTAGCCCC
>VZQC01000038.1:656501-674184 GCA_009823505.1 Rhizomys pruinosus
AAGCTCAAATCAGACAGAACCCTAGCATAGACTTGAAGAAGTAGATAAGAATCCTAAGAATCCCCATTGCAGCATAAATATCTTTTGGCAACTGATATCTGAGGGGAATGAGAGAGATAATACCTTGTGTGGGTGTGATTCTGTAGAATAACCAGACTCCAGTGGATGGACCCACCCTGAAGGACATTTGGGGACACCAACCAGACTCTATATGTCAAGAAATTGGACAGTGGTCAGAGTTATGGATAGGGGAGATGGTTTAAATATTACCAAATTAGGGGGCTGGAGAGATGGCCTAGTGGTTGGGAGCGCCGACTGCTCTTGCAGAGGACCCGGGTTCGATCCCCAGCACCCACATGGCAGCTGAGAACCATCTGAAACTCCAATTCCAGGAGAACTCCAGTTCCAGGGGAATCCGACACCCTCTTCTGACCTCCGCAGCATTGCACGACACGGGTGCACAGACTTGCATGCAGACAGTACATTCATACACATACAGAAATAAATAAAATTAATTAAAAAATTAAAAAAGAAAAAAAAAGAATCATAAGGACTACCAGCCTTTTCCGGAAGCAGTCCCAGCATTCTATGTTCCCAGCATCAGTGCCCACTTATAGTGGTTTAAATAAGAAGTATTCCCCAAAATATTTGAACACTTGGTCAGTTGGTGGTGCTCTTGGGGAGGATCCTTAGGAGATGTGACCATGCTGGAGTCGGGAAGGACTCTGAGAGCTCAAAGGCTTGCCCCACTTCCTGCTTCGGCTGCCTCCATGGCCATGCTTCCTTCCCCACTGTAATGGACTCACTGCTCTGGAACTGTAAGTCTAAATATACTCTTCCCTTTATAATTTGTCTTGGTCATGGTGTTTTTTTGTTTTTGTTTTTTGGTCTTTTTGAGACAGGGTCTCCCTGCAGCCTCAGCTGGCCTGGAACTCACTCTGTAGACTAGGCTGGCCTTGAATTCACAGAGATCTGCCTGCCTCTGCCTCCGGAGTGCCAGGATTGGTCATGTTGTTTTATCACAGCAAATGAAAAGTAACTAATATACTTGGTATAGCGAGTCTTTCATTGTACACACCACAGTTTTATACTTGGCAATGGGAATGGAGCTCAGGGCCTTGTACAAGCTAATTATGCTTTCTACAACTGAGCTATGGGCTTGGCCCCACAGACCATAATTCTAGACATTATAAATATGTATGCAGTGAGATGATTTCAGTTTGCACATATGTGTTCTGTTTGGTGATAAAACTTGGACTGAAACCAGCTTGGCCAGGAAAGGGTTTATTTGGTTTACACATGCCAATCACACAGTTTATCTGTCACTGAGGGCACCCAGGGCAGGAGCTCAGGGCAAGAACCTGGAGGCAGGAGCTGAAGCGTGGACAACAGAGGGTGCTGCTTACTGGCTTGCTCCTCTGACCTGTGCTCAGACTGCTTTTTTTTTTTTTAACTTTTATTTATTACTTTTATGTATATGAGTGTATTGACTAGAAGTATGTAGGTGTACCATGTCATGCAATCACAGTAGAGGTCAGAATACAGTGTAGGATCCCCTGGAACTGGAGTTACAGATGGTGGTTAGCTGCCATGTGGGTGCTGGGAATCATACCCGAGTCCTCTGCAAGAGCAGCTAGTGCTCTTAACCACTGAACCATCTCAGCCCCCTCAGCCTGCTTTTTTATACAAGCCAGGACCACCTGCCCAGGGGTGGCACCCACAGTGTGCTGGGCCCTCCTACATCATTCAGTCCAATAGAGCAAATTCCCCAGTTGAGGTTCCCTCTTCCCAGGTGTGTCAAGTTGACAACTGAAGCTATCCAGTACAAGTATCTAGTGAGTGGATTCCAGAGCAAGAGAAGTCCGGGGAGGACGCCACTCTGGGATGGGAGCTGGTGCCAAGGGCCTTGTGGTGGACCAGGCTGCTGTGTGGATGTCTGGCAGGCCTCAGTGGGAGAGTGTGATGTAGGGCATTCATAGTAGGCAGGGTTCTCTAGAGAAACAGAACCAACAGGATGTATGCATATATGTTTTGAAAAGAGGTTTATTAGTATGGCTCATGGGATAGAAGCTGGTAGTCCAACAATGGCCATCCGCATGCTGAGGGAGCTGAGAGCAGAATATAGGAAGCCCAGCGGTTCCAATCCAGTGCTGCAATCCTAGGACCTTTCTGGGGAGTCCCTCATATTACGAGGTCAACATTGAAAGGCCAGAGATCAGAGCAGTGGGAGCAGTGGGAGCAGCGGGAGCAGCGGGAGTAGCAGCAGCACCTGCTCAGAACTTTTTATCTGGCACATTTTCCTGACTTCTTTTTCATCCAGGCTACCAATCAGAAGGTGCTGCACACACAGCTGTTCTCTCTGAAAACACCCCCATAGCCATATAAGTATATCCCCCACTCTTAGATGTCTCTGCATTCGGTCAAACTGACAACCATTTTCACCTGTCACAAGTCACAAGTCCATTCCTTGTCACCTTGACACCAGACATCCTCTATCATGCTTACTTTACAAAGTAAGGCAGGAACTGTTGCACGGGAAGTTTCCTGGGAAGTCATTCACCCTATAGAGACGCCAATGACAGACCAAAGAAACTACTACACCCACATCCAGCTTGTTACACCAGTGAATTTAATTGGGCTTCCAGGAGCATGGGCAGCTTGTGGGAAGCTATACCACTGAAGTCTTTAACCGCCCTGTGCTTCGTATGTCCTCTTCCCCTTCCATGAGGGAACATTTGACAGGCATATCTATTTAGCAAAATAACACCTCTTCTCAATTAGGGTCTAGACCTTCCCAGCTCCAGGGTATTTTGCATTGTTTTACACAGCCTCTCCTGTGGCACAGGCCTCTTTTTTTGTCTTTTCGAGACAGGGTCTCCCTGTAGTCCCAGTTGTCCTGGAACTCACTCTGTAGACCAGGCTGGCCTTGAACTCAAAAAGATCCGCCTGCCTCTGCCTCCCAAGTGCTAGGATTAAAGGCGTGAGCCACCACACCCAGAGATTTCTTTCTGGTTTTTTTTTTTTTTTTTTTTTTTTGCATAGGCCTTAAATCCAATCAGAATGGTTGCACGTCAGTCCCATCACTATTGCAGCAGTGGCCATAGCTGCTCAGATGCTATTGGTATTAGCATTCAGGGTCCACAGCGGAGTAAGAGTCTGCGTAGCTCTTTCCAGCACTATGAATGCTGGCTAGCAAGGAGGAAGACTCTAACATAAATCCCTGATTCCTCTGTGTTCTACAGCCAAAGCACATGGTGTCTTTAGCACTAGGTTCTTCAATCTAATTCTTATGTGCAACCAACCAGTAGCAACAGTCTTCATGGTTTGTAGGGTCTCAAGGACCTCTGTGGCCAAAAATCTCAGGGAGGTCACCCTCCCTGGCACTGGGATTTTGTTAAATAACAAACAACTCTTGCCTTCTAGGCCCTGCTCATGTAGGGTAGCCTTCTGAGTTTAAACTCCTGGATTTTTTGTTATATTTACAGATGCAGACAACTGTGGCAGGATCTTTCTCCTTCACCTTGTTGGGTGTTACCTATAACTTAGTCTACCATAAAACTCCCAAGAATTTTACACCTATGTCTGGCGTCTGGCCCTGCCGTGGATTTCCACCCTCTCTCCTTTAAATGGGCTTATATGTTTCATCTTTCAGCTGCTTTTCCAAATCTGTAAGCCATTCAGGGTTAGCATTATATATTGAAGCCTTTCCATAGAAGATGGGCAGGATCTTTCAATGCCCACTATAGTCCCTTCTAAGAAAGTACCAGTTGATCTTGGGATTCAAGAAGGTAAGAGGGGGCCAGACATAGTGGCACACACCTTTGATCCCAGCAGAGGAAGGTGGGTCTCTGTAAGTTCAAGGCCAGCCTGGTCTACATAGTGAGTTCCAAGACATCTGGGACTTTTTGAGACCCTGTCTCAAAAAGACCAAAAAAAGAGTTGATGGAACTGGCAAATGAAAAGCCAAAAGGAACCAGGGGCTCCCTCCCCCCCAAAACCCGAGTGACCCCTGAGGACCAGATCCTCAACTGACCTAGAGAAAACATAAACCTTGGTTAATCTGGGCTTACTGTATAGCCTTAAACATCCAAAAGGAAAGTATAACCAGAAAAAAAGTATCAAGCTGGTGTAATTTAACCTTACTGGACACTTAAAGACCATATATTAATGCCCATACCAATTTGGCCGAGGGTCTTATGGGATAACTTTGTTCCTTGCCTTCAGGGGGCAACTAAGTCCTAGGAGTCTATGCATGGGGGCATCTCTTGAAATGTCCTGCAAATGTGAGTCACCAGTCTTCCTGTGCAGGGAGGTCTTGGAGATCCACTAATGGGACTTCAGCCAGTGTCCAGTCTATAAAGAGGAAAGTCTGCTCACACTTCAAAAAGGGAAGCCTGGTCTAGCAAGACCTGACTTTGTCCTCGAGTGGATGGAACTGGTAAATGAAAAGCCAAAAGGAGCCAGGGGCTCCCGCCCACAAAACCTGAGTGACTCCTGAGGACCAGATCCTTAGCTGACCTTGAGAAAACCTTGATTATTCTGGGCTAAGTATAACCAGAAATAATCAGTAAGACCTGAGAAATTGTACTTCAGGCATAAAACTTGAGATCTTAGTAAAAAGACAAAAAGTTAAAAAAAAAAAAAAGCAATGTTTTGCCTGTCTTCAATTCTTACTGGCAAGTGCAGCTACCCTGTGGCTGCCTCTGCTTTTGCCATCCTTCAAAGACATGAGACAGGGGCTGGAGAGATGGCTCAGGGGTCAAGAGCACCGACTGCTCTTGCAGAGGACCCAGGTTCGATTCCCAGCACCCACATGGTGGCTAAGAATCATCTTTAACTCCAGTTCCAGGGGAATCCGATGCCCTCTTCTGACCTCTGTGGCATTGTATGACACAGGTGCATCAACCTACATGCAGACAGTACACTCATACACATAAAAATAGTAAGCCACCGGGCATGGTGGAGCACGCCTTTAATCCTAGCACTCAGGAGGCAGAGGCAAGCGGATCTTTGTGAGTTCAAGGCCAGCCTGGTCTACAGAGTGAGTTCCAGGACAGCTGGGGCTACAGGGAGACCCTATCTTGAAAAGACAAAAAAAAAAAAAAAAAAAAAGACATGAGACACAGCTTTTTGACCTTCCAATATGGGCTGAAGTGTCTCTCCAAGGATAGTCCAAACCTCTTCAGAGTATAGACTACCATTGTTGGACTACCCAGGCTATATCATGGAGACCAGTACAGGAACATCAAGACAGGACTCGGTGCTTACTGGACCTCATTTGGTGACCATGGGAAGGGAAAACCCCAGTGTGGAGCACAGGGCAGGACTGATGGTTGTTTGGGCTTGCCAAGGAGGAGCCTTCAAACAATTCCTTAAGGAAAACATGACATCTTTCAGCCTCATAAAGAAAAACCAATAATATGAAACAGTGAACTTCTGCTCAAAACAGTCAACGTCCCCATGGAAAATATTGAAAAAGACTAAGAGATGGAAAGCATGTTTGGCAGAATGCACGAGCTCTGACGGGGTGGGGGAATGAGCGGGAACACGGGTCTAGATTTGTTAAAAATAAATAAATAAATACAATTAAAAAAAAAAAAAAGAAAAACCAATAATAATAAGAAATCATAAGCTGAAGATGCTAAAATCCATGGCGTCATAATCTTGATATATGTGTCACATGAATCTATGAATGTTTTGGAGTGATGCAAATTGGAAGGAACAACAACAACAACCAGGCTGGGTCAAAGAACTGACTGAAACAGAGAACTTCTGCCTGAAACAGTAAACTTCTGTATCGAAAATTTTAAAAGAGACTGAGAAAAGATGAAAAACATGTTGGGCAGAATGCATGAGTTCTGGTGGGGGGGGCAAGAAAGGGGGAATGAGTCTAGATTTGATTGGGAAATTTTATATGAAATGCACAAAGCTTTGATAAAAATTTGCTTTGAAACCCCCCCCAAAAAAAAGAAGCTAAGAGGATATTAAAAAAAGTTAGCAAGCTCCAATACAGCATGGGGTGATCCGATCACTTATAGCAATTGTTCCATCAAAGGAGCCAGACTGGACACAGTGGTGTGGATGGGAACACTAGCTTTCTATAAATATACAACCATTCTCCATAAGCAACCCTGAGACATTATTCTGTGGTGAGGGGCTTCCATAGGGCTATCATGCACCTCCCCACTCCAGACACACTCTGATGGGACCAGTTTGTGCTGCTCTACCCTCCCAGTTTGCAGTGATGAGAGCAGATCCGTGTTCAGCCATCTTGAGCAGTCTCGCATTTCTGACAGGCTCCAGCTGGTCACGCCTGGCTCCTGAAACAACATGAGGCTGGGCGAAAAATGTCCACTGCAGGGAGAAATGTCCATAGCATAATCTGGGAAAATAATTGCCTGAGCCCTAGGACAGGCTCAGTCCTGTTCCTTGCTCTGTCTCCACATCCATCCTCTGATGCCCGTTGCCTCATGCTCCTGGTAGACTGATGCATGCCTTAAGCATCAGCTCAAGACTAAATATCCTGCACATGAGTAGGGGACCAATAGCTCTGGCTGCATGTGTGGTCCTCCCCTGCAGGCAGCCTTGGCCAGCCTCCACACTAGCGAGGCATTGGGGGCCCCGAGATCTTTTACAGCAGCAGCGTAATGGGGATCAATTACACTGTTTGGCCTTTCCCACCATAATGGGCCATGCTCCACAGGTTAGGGTACTTGTGGGGATTCTGAAGCAGCTAGGTATATATACATCTCAACTATGCATTCTGGAACTGGAGAAATAACCACAGGATGAATTCAGAGACCCACTGGACTGTGTGTTGTACCTTTCCAGAAACTCCATCAATCACATGACCTCCATTTTCTCATACTTTGACTGAAGGGCCGCAATGCTATTTGGAGTCTCCTGGAGTCAATGTTGGTTCAAAGCCAGTGTGTTCAGTAGGTGAAAGGTCTGATTTTATTTTTTTATTTTTATTTTTTTAATTTTTTCACATAAATTTTTTATTTTTTTAACAAATCTAGACCCGTGTTCCCCCACATTCCCCCACTCCACCAGAGCTCATGCATTCTGCCAAACATGCTTTTCATCTCTTTCTCAGTCTTTCTCAATATTCTCCATGAGGAAGTTGACTGTTTTGAGCAGAAGTTCAAGTTCAACGTTTTCAGTCAGTTCTTTGATGCAGTCCTTTCTGTTGTTGTTGTTTGTGGGGTTTTCCAATATCATCACTCCCACTGTTTGTGAACAAAAGCTGCAGGGGGGCCATACACAAGAAATACAACTAGGTAAGTGGCACAGCATCCACAGATGAGGGAACCATTCATCGTTTGTTTTTCTGGGGACTGTGTTACTTCAACTCAGCATGAGGTCCCTCTAGTCCAGCCATTTTCCTGCAAAGCTCCATGATGGGTCATCTTTCTTTGCTTTTTTCTGTTTTTTTTTTTTGAGTTTCTGCCTTGAATCTATATTTTAACAAATCTCCATGTGCTTTCATACAGTTCTATTTTTTTCACAAAATTTATTTTTATTTTTTTTAACAAATCAGACCCGTGTTCCCGCCGCCATTCCCCCACCCCGCCAGCAGCTCATGCATCTGCCAACATGCTTTCATCTCTTTCTCAGTCTTTCTCATATTCTCCATGAGGAAGTTGATGTTTTGGAGCAGAAGTTCACTGTTTCAGCGTTCTTTGATGCAGTCCCTTTCTGGTTGTTGTTGTTTGTTGTTGTTGTTGTTGTTTTTCCAAATGCATTACGACCCCAACTGCTTTGGGACAAAGCTCAGGGGGGCCCTACACAAGAATACTTACAACTAGGTATTGGCACTGAGCATCCACAATGATGGATACCATTCATCGTTGTTTCTTGGACTGTGTTACTTCAATCAGCATGATGTCCTCTAGCTCCAGCCATTTTCCTGCAAAGTTGCGATGTGCTTTTCTTTACCTGCTGATTAGAACTCCATTGTGTAGATTTACCCACATTTTCTCTATCCACTCGTCAGTTGAGGAGCGATTGGGTTGGTTCCAGCTCCTTTGCTATTGTGAAGAGAGCTGCAATAAACATGGCCATGCATGTATGTCGTGTGCGGCATGAGTCCTGAGGGTTACATGCCCAGGAGTGGTATGTTTGTGGGTGGGCAAGTTCATTCCAAGTCTTCCAAGGGTTCTCCACACTGTTTTCATAGTGGCTGTACGAGTTTTACTTCCCACCAGAAAAGATGATGTTCCCCTTTCCCACAACCTCTCCAGCACTTGTACATTTGTTTTCTTGATCCTAGCCATGCTTATTGGAGTAAGGATGATATCTTAAAGTGGGTTTTGATTTGCATTTCCTTAATGATTAGTGGATGTTGAACACTTCTTAAGGGTTTTCTCAGCCAATCTCTAATTCCTCACTTTGTGAATGTCTCTGTTCAGTTCTTTGCTCCATCTATTGAGTGGGTCATTTGTTTTCTTTTTTCTTTGTTTTTGAGTAAGTTATATATTCTCTGAAAATCAATGCTTTGTCAAGATTGTTTCTGTGGTGAAGGTTTTCCCTCCCCACTGCTGTGGGATTTCTCTCACTTCCTTGATTGTTTCTTTGATGTACAAGCTTTTGAGTTTAATGAGGTCCATTTGTCAATTGGTTGACCTTAATTCTTGCACAGCTTGAAGCTGCTGTCTGATTTAGGAAGTCTTTTCCTATGCCTTTGTCTTGTAGTCTGCTGCCAACTTTTTTCTTCTATCGGGCCCTAGAGTTTGGGTGTTTCATGTTGAGGGTCTTTGATCCATCTGGAGTGACTTTTTTTTATTATATTATTTATTTCTTTTATGTGTATATGAATGTACTGTCTGCTGCAATTTGTGCACCTGTGTCGTGCAAGCCGCAGAGTCAGTAAGAGGTGGTGTGAATTCCCTGGAACTGGAGTTCTCATG
Organism: Rhizomys pruinosus; assembly: GCA_009823505.1. NCBI lineage: Eukaryota > Metazoa > Chordata > Mammalia > Rodentia > Spalacidae > Rhizomys > Rhizomys pruinosus. The sequence continues at coordinate 665,414 of VZQC01000038.1, forward strand.
GAATTGGAGTTTCAGACGTTTCTCGGCGCCATGTGGGTTGCTGGGACGAACCCGGGGTCTCTGTAAAGAGCGGTCGGCGGCTCATTAAAAAAACCTGTAGGCCATCTTCTCCAGGCCCCCGTGGAGTTGACTTTTGTACAGGGAGAGAGGCGTGTAGGGGTTTATTATTTATTCTCTACAAGTGGTGAGACAGTTTTGCCAACACCACTTGCTGAGATGATGCAGTTTTTCTCCATGTGGCTTCTCGGCCCCCTTGTCAAATATGTGCTAGATTTGGATCTTCGGTTTGTTCCTCCATGGTCAACAGGTCTGTTTTTTGTTGCCAGTACCAGGCTTCTGTTTTATGACTAAGCCCTGTAGTAGAGTTTGTGAAGTCCTGGTATAGAGATCCCCCCCCCGGTAGCTCTTTTCGCTTGGGGTTGTTTTTGGCTATTCATGTCTTTCTTGTTTTCAAATTACATTTAATGAGCTTTTTGTTTTGCAGCCTTTGAAGAAACTCTTGGGGATTTTGATTGGGAAATTGCATTAAACTATAACAAGAATTTGGTGTAATTAAATGGACCATTTTTTAATTTTTAAAATTCTATTTTTTTCTGTATGTGTAGAAGTGTACTGTCGCATGTAGGTTTGTGTAACCATGTCGTGCAATGCTGCAGGGTCAGAATGAGGGTATCGGATTCCCCTGGAACTAGATGTCTCCTGGATTGGAGTTTCAGACGGTTTTCTCGGCCACCATGTGGGTGGCTGGGGATCGAACCCGGGTCCTCTGTAAGAGTGGTCGCTGCTCTTAAACCCTCAGGCCATCTCTCCAACCCAAAATGGGACATTTGTACAATGCTGAACTTTTCCCCATCCATATGAGCATGGGAGTTTTTTTTTTTCCTCTTCTGATTTCTGTCTTCAATTTCTTTCTTTAAAGGTTTAAAATTTTGTTGGAAGATCCTTTGGTGTCTTTGGTTAGGTTTGTTCCTAGGTATCTTTTTATTGTTTTTGAGGCTATTGTGAGTGGGAAAGGTGTCATGGTTAATCCTGGGTGTCAACTTGACTGGACTAAGGGAAGAAATAGAGAAAAAGGGTCTTCTGATTGCACCACTCAACCTCGGATGGCCCACCCCAAATGTGGGGTTACTTCTCACCTTCGTGACCGCGCAGGCAGTAATTAAGGGCCACGGCACGCGGGACTGGCCCCTTTTTTCTTCTTCCTGCGGCTTGCCTGCTCTCTCATCTGGTGAGTTTGTCTCTGCTGCTGTGATCAACCTTTCGGCATCACCAGTGTGTATGAGAATGGCAGATGCTCCTGGAATCCATTCGGCCTTCAGCACTAGGACTGGGACTCCTGAAGACATCCAGGCCCCTGCGGACTGAGCAGTGTCCCTGGATTCCACCGGGCCTCTCCTGTTCGGCGCTACTGTTGAGCTCCGTCACGTAGAGCAAATCAATAATAATTTGTATATAAATGTTTAGCTATATTATATTGTCCTGTTGCCTTCGGTTTCTTTAGAGAACCCCTGACAATACAGATTTTGGTACCAGAAGTTGGTTCTAGAGAAACAGAAGTATTGAAAGAGAGAATTTCTTTGGTGGGCTTGGTAGCCTCTGGAGGCAGCTCTCCAACCCAATGAAGCCTAAAATTACTGAAGGCTCTCCTGGTGGCATGACGAGGAATGAAATCCTTGGTGGCAGACTATTTGATCTAATTATGAAGATAGATCCATTTGACTCACCTAAATCACTCTTGTGGAGAAAGCAAGGATATTTAGCGACTCTATATGATAAACATTCGCAGGAACTTGCAAGAAAATCAGGAAAAAATGATGTTGCCTTGTTGCTCCTAGCATGTCTGGATAAATGTTAGACGAACAAATGGAGCTCGTGATAAAAAATGACCAGCTCCGGATCCGAAACAACAGTTTAAAGTTTTCAAAGTGTGCTCTGGAAGAGAATCCTTCTCTCCAGCAACCAAAAGCTAAAGCAGCGAGAAACCAATCAAGCTGGAGCCCTTATTATATTAGGTTGGCTGATTTAACAACGCAAACTTAATCCCAGCATCGAAAGTGTCAGCAGTTAAAGTGAGAGCACTGGTGGGGAAAGGGTGGAACCTGAACTTGGGATGGAAGATGAGTGTGGGAGAACTATGATGATGGATTTTGAACCCTCGGATTCTGAGGGATTTTCTTTATCTGAGGATTAACTTCCCCACCTTCAGCATGGAATGCAATCCACACCCTGCAGATCCCCTCCTCCCCCCCCACCCTGGCCTGAGGAAAGTTAATTCCCACCCCCTCCCAGTGTGGAGTGATGTCCCTCAGGGCACCAAAATTGTTGCCTCTAGACCTATAACCTGATTGAAGTCTAAGCAAGCCCCCCAAGGTGAGATAGAATGTGTGGTCCACGAGGAGGTGGGATATACTACTAAAGAAATTAATGAGTTTGCTGATTCATTCCCGGCAGAAGCCTAAGGAATATGTGTGGGAATGGATTTTAAGGTGTGTGGGATGATGGTGGAAGGAATATAAAATTGGATCATACTGAGTTTATCGATATGAGCCCACTTAGTAGAGATTCTAGGCTTAACATGGAAGCTCGTGCCAGTTAAAAAAGGTTGTTAAAGATTTATTTGAATTGTTGGCTGATGTATTTATTAAAACATGCCTACTAACAGCGAGTTAGAGATGTGCCTGATATTCCTTGGCTTAGTATTGATGAAGGGATTGTGGGGTCAGGCAGATGGCCATGCTCGAGTGGATTCGAAGTGTTAAACCACATTCTCCCCAATATGAGCCGAGACATGCCACTTTCCTGATTTTTAAGATGGAAAGTACCGAGAGACGCAAGAACTTTGTTTTTTTTTTTTTGTTTTTGCTCTATTTCTATGCCAGATCTTACAGTTATAGGAAGTTCCTTTCATAAATTAACATGTACTTGAGGAGTAGGTTTAACAGACCTCAGAGATAGGCGTCAGGTGGCAGCACTGAATCGCAGAGAAGAAGGCCAGAAGAGGTAGTTACAGTAATTATTCTTAAGAGGGTGGCCAAAGGCAAAACAATACCTATCAATGCATGACCGAATGGGAAACACTTTTCTTTTTTGGGGAACGGCTAATTAATCAGGGTGTTCCCAGGAACCAAATACATAGAGCCTACTAAGTTTTTATTTAGATCTGTATAAGCATGAAAAGTCTAGAACGAATGACAGGAAGTTCAACATTTGTTTTAGGAGAGCGAATTCCGCCCAGTTACCGGTTCCGCCTTGAGACATTGAGGGGGAGTCAGTTTCACAGACCCATGAACCCTTAAATGAAGGGGTGGCGCGGGTTCCAGTGAGGAAGGACCTTTGTCACAATACAAAGGAGTTATCGCTGTTTGTTTTCTCCTGTCCTTCCCCAGAGTTGACCTGAGGCCTTTTTACTAGGTGTAACTGTACACTGGGAAAAGGAAATAATCAGACTTTTCGAGGCCTATTGGATACGGTTCTGAGTTGACACTGATCCCAGGAGACCCTTAAAAAGCATTGTGGGCCTCTGGTTAAAGTAGGGCCTATGGGGATCAGAGTGATAAATGGGAGTTTTTGCCCCCCCGCCTGAAGTTCCGACTCATGGTGGGCCTCAGTGGGTCCCAGAACGCATTTCCCGTGTTATTTCCCCAGTCCCAGAATGTTTAATTGGGATAGATATAAGTAGATAATTGGCAGATGATCCCCACATTGGTTCTCCTGATTGTGGAGTGAGGGCTATTATGGTTGAAAGGCCAAAGTGGAAACCATGGTGTTGCCTCATACCAGGGAAAATAGTGAACCCCAAACATAGTATGTATCCCTGGGGATTGCAGAAGATTAGTGCCACTATCAAGGATTTGAAAGATGCAGGGGTGGTGATTCCTACCCATCATCTCCATTTAACTCTCCAAATTTGGCATTGCAAAAGACAGATGGATCAGGAGAATGGCAGTTGCTATAGAAAACTCACCACAAGAGCTGACACCAATTGCAGACCGCTTAAACAAAAGAATGTGGTGTCTCTTACTCTAGAGCAGATTAATATGTCTCCTGGTACCTGGTATTGCAGCTAATTGATCTGGCCATGCTTTTTTCTCAATACCGGTTCCTAAGAGACCACCAGAAGCAATTTGCTTTCATGCTGGCAAGGCCAACAGTATTATTTACTGTCTTACCCTCAGGGGTATGTAACTCTCCAGCGTTGTGCCACAACTTAGTTAGAAGGGATCTTGACGCCTGACTCTTCCACAAAAATATCACACTGGTCCACTATATTGTATGATTATGTGACTGGACCCAGTGAACAGAGTGGTAGCAGCTAGTCTAGATTGTGTGTAAAGCATATGCGCATGAGGGATGGAAATAAATCCAACTAAAATTCAAGGGCCATCCTACCTCAGTGAAGTTTCTAGGAGTTCAGTGGTTTGGAGCATGCAGAGACATTCATTATAAGGTAAAGAATAAGTTGTTGCACCTGGCCCCTCCCTCCACCAAGGAAAGAAGCACAACGTGCTGGGGGTCTTTTTGGATTCTGAGAGGCAGCACATTCTATCGGGTGTGTTACTACGGACCTCATATATCAGGTGACTCGTAAGCCGAGCAAACTTTGAGTGGGGCTTGGGAACAGGAAAAGGCTCTTCAACAGTTCCAGGCTGCAGGTGCAGGCTGCTTCTGCTGGCCCCTAGGGCCATATGATCCAGCAGACCCCATGGTGCTTGAGGTATCAGTGGCAGATAGAGATGCTGTCTGGGAGTCTGTGGCAGGCTCCCATAGGGAATCACAGCGGAGGCCCTCTGGGATTTTGGAGCAAGGCCTGACCTTTCATCTGCAAAACAACTATTCTCCTTTGAGAGACAGCTCTAGCCTGCTATTGGGCTTAGTGGGAAACTGAAATTTGACAAAGGGCCACCAAGATCACCATGCGCTGAGCTGCCCATCATGAGCTGTGTGTTTCTGACCCACCAGACCATAAGTAGGACGTGCACAGCGAACAGTCCATTGTCAAAGGGAAGTGGTACATTCGGGACAGGGCCGGGCAGGGCCCTGAGGGCACAAGCAAGCTCATGAAGAAGTTTGCCAAATGCTATGGTTCCTACTCTGTTCAATTGTCTCCTGGTCTTAAGCATACACCTATGCTTCATGGTGGTTTGCCCTATGATCAGTTGACTGAGGAAGAGACGACTAGGGCCTGGTTTTACTGATGGTTCTGCACACTATGCAGGCACCCTAGAGGTGGACAGCTGCAGCATAACAGCCAATTTCTGAAACAACCCTAAAGGACACTGGTGAAGGAAAGTCTTCAAAGTGGGCAGAACTTCGGGCAGTGCACATGGTTGTGCATTTTGCCTGCAAGGAGAAAATGGCCAGAAGTTCTGACTTATATACTGATTCATGGGCAATCTCCGAGCCAATGGTTTGGCTGATAAGTCAGGGACTTGGAAGGAGCAGACTGAGAAATTGGTGTAGGAAGACATTTGGGAGAAAGAGAAGTATTGTGGATAGAGCTATCCTGAATGGTCCAAAGGATGTGAAATACTGTGTCTATGTAAATGCTCATCAAAAGGTGATCTCAGCAGAGATGATTTTAATAATCAAGTAGATCGGATGATCATTCTGTGGATTGTCAGCCTCTTCTCCGCTATCCCTGTTGTTGCTCAATGGGCCCATGAACAAAGTGGGTCCAGTGGTGGCAGAGGATGGAGGTTATGTATGGGCTCAACAGCATGGACTCCCACTCACTAAGGCTGATCTGGCACAGCATACTGCCAGTGCCAGATTTTGCCAACAGCAGAGACCAACATTGAGCCCCCGATATGGTGCTATTTCCCCGGGGTGACCAGCCAGCAACGTGGTGGCAGGTTGACTACATTGGACCCATGTCCATCATGGGCGGGGACAGCGTTTTGTTCTGTACGGAATAGATACTTTATTCTGGTTATGGATTTGCCTCCTGCATGTAATGCTTCTGCCCAAAACTACCATCCAGGGACTTACGGAAGCCTTATCCCACCATCATGGTATTCCTCCAGAATGCTTCTGATCAAGGAACTCAGTTCACAACCAAGAGAAGTGCGACTGTGGCCCATGGTCATGGATCAGTCTTCTTCCATGTTTCCCACCCACCCAGAAGCAGCTGCTTGATAGAAACGATGGAATGGCCCTTGAAGACACATTTCAGCAGCCAATTAGGTAGCAATACCCTGGAGGGCTGGCGGCGCAAGGTTTCCCAGCAAGAAGTTTATGCTTTGAATCAGCGTCCAACGATATGGTACTGTTTCTCCTATAGCCAGAATTCATAGGGGTCCAGGAACCAAGCGGGTGGAAATGGTAATGATCCACTCACTATCACCCCTAGGGTTGGGGGGGCGACCAGTAGGAAAAATTTTTGCTTCTCTGTACACCAAACCTTGCGTTCTGCTGGTCATAGACGTTTGGCTCAAATGGGGGGAGTGCTGTTTGCAAGGAGATACAGAAACGTTCTTATTGAACTTAAGGCTAAGACTTCCCCCTGGGCCATCTTCGGGCTTCTGACTGCCTTTAAGGAAAAGCCAACAGGCTTAGGAAGGACTAACAGTCGTAGGAGGAGTGATTGATCCAGACTACCAGTGGGAAAATTGGGACTTTTTCTTTCCTCCACAATGGGGGCAAGGAAGATAATGTCTGGAAGGCAGGCGATGCTGTAGGGGCCTTCTAGTGCTACCATGTCCTATGATTAAGGTCAATGGGAAACTCCAACAACCCAAACCAGACAGGACAATAAATGACCCAGGACCCTTCATGGATGAAGGTATGGCGTCACTCCTGCCAGGGAAAGAGCCAAGACCTGCAGAGGTGTTGCTGATGGCGGAGGAAATACAGTAATGGGTAGTAGAAGAAATAGTCATAAATATCATCCTGAACCACGGGACCAGTTGCAGAAAGATGTGGATTATAGTAGATATTAACTTTGTCTATTGTTAAGAATTGCTTGTTGATATATATATATATATATATATATTATATTTAATATATTATATAATTAATGCTATACTGTGTTCCCCTTTGCATGTGCAACTGTAGATTATGTTAAGTTGTTGTTCATATTTAGGTTATTAGATACTGAAGACTAAGTTCTTCTCAAGGACATTACCACTAAAATATCTTTTTATCTAAGATATTAATGTCTTTGCTATTGCACTGAGGATACTTATAATGTACAGTTAGTGGAATTATGACCTCTCCATTCGTTTGCAATATGACATTTAAGCAGAGCCTATTTATTGGGTGTACAGTTGACAAGGGTGGAACTTGCCATGGTTAACCTGGGTGTCAACTTGAGATGGACTAAGGAACAACCATAAGAGAAAAGGGTCTTCTGATTGGGCCACCTCAACCCGGACTGGCCCACAACAAATGTGGGTCTTACCTTCTGCCGCGCCGCATACTTAAGGCCACAGCGAGTGGGAGTGGCCCCCTTTTTTTTCCTTCGGTCATGCGGCTTGCCTCTCTCTCATCTGTGAGGTTTGTTCCTTGCTGCTGTGATCAACACTTAGATCCCAGTGTGTACTGAGACTTGGAAGATCTCCTTGGAATCCTTATTGTGCCTTCAGACTAGTTGGGCTCACTGAGCATCCAGCCTTTCAGGACTGAGCAGTTCCCTGGTTCCTCGGCCTCTCCAGTTTGATGTGGCTATGTTTGGACTCCGTTGCATTCTTAGTGAGCAAATCAATAAATAAATTGTTATTTATATAGCTGTAATATTTCATCCTGTTGCTTCTGTTTTCTTTAGAGAACCCTGACCTAATACAGAAGGTCTCTTTGAATTCTTTCTCCAGTTGCTTGTTTTGATTGCTTGGTGTAAAGAAAGGCCATTGATTTTTTTTAATTTTATTTATTTTTTGTATTGTGTATGATTGTATGTATAATCGGTTTGAAGTTGGTTTATGGTTTTGGTTCAACTGTTATTGTTGGAGGTGTACTGTGGGGGTATGTACTGTTGGTAAAAGGGTATCCTAATGTATGGTGTGTCAATGGCGGGTACTATGAAGGTAAATGGTGGGGGTACGCGGGTGAGGAAGGTCGTCATGTGTAGTATTTGCTATGAGTTGTTGGTTTGCTGCCGGTATATTGTTTGTTGTGAGGACTCTTTCGCTCACGTTGGAACCCGAGTTGAGAGGGTCTGATCCTAAGTCCCGAATTGGAGTTACAGATGGTTCTCAAGTCTCACCACCTGTGGGGGGAGGGGATCAACCCAGTCCTTGCAAGAGCAGTCGGGGCTCCTTAAACCACTAGGCTATCTCTCCAGCCCCAGGGCCATTGTTTTCTGGTTAATTTTGAATCCTGCCCTTTCTGAAACACTTTTAACGTTTCTCGAAGTTTGTCTGGTGGGGCTTTTTAGCATCCCTTAGTAAACATCATATCCTCAGCAGCAGAAATAGGGATAGCTTGCTTCCTCTTTTCCAATAGTTAACTCCTTTAATTTTTCTTTTCTTGCTTCCTATTGCTCTAGCAAGGTGTTAAGCACTATATTGAAGAGGAATGGTGAAGGGGCAGCGCTTGCCGAGTTTCCACCTTTAAAGGGAATGTCTTGCTGTGCATTATTCCCCCATTTAGGATGATATTGGCTGTGGGGTGTTCCTGTAAACGGCTTTGATTACATAGGAGATCCCTCCAATCCAATTCTTCTAGGACTTTAAGCATGAAGGAGCTGTGGGTTTTGTCAAAGGCTTTTTCAGCATCAATTGAGATGAGGGGATTGTGGTTTTTTTTGATTCTGTTTTATGTGTTTGAGAATGTTG
>VZQC01000045.1:3098-55063 GCA_009823505.1 Rhizomys pruinosus
CTTCAGTCCACACTGTGTATCAGCTCTAAGCTCCCACCTTTTACATTTCTTCCTGTTCTGTTAAGCTCCTCCCTCTCGCTCCTTCCTGCTCTCTGGTCAGTCCATGTCACAAGGAGGCATCAAGGACCAGAGATGAGGGCACAGGGCCTGGCAGTAGGGGGTGATGCTGGAAAGATTGGTCAGGCTGAGGTAGAGCTGTTTCAAAGGCCTCACTTAAGAGTATGGTCTTGGGAGCTGGAGAGATGGCTCAGTGGTTAAGAGCACCGACTGCTCTTGCAGAGGACACAGGTTTGAGTCCCAGCACCCACATGACAGCTAAGAACTGTCCTTGACTCCAGTTCCAGGGGACAGGGAAATCAGATGCCCTCTTCTGACCTCTGAGACATTGTCTGACACGGGTGCACCAACCTACATGCAGACAGTACACTCATACACATAAAAAATAAAAAAAAACTTTAAAAAATGAGTGTGGTCTGATCCTGCAGGGAGCCTTAGCTTTTGACGTGTGAGGGCCTAAGTCACAGATTGGTGCTCTGCGAATCAATGAAGATACCACAACTACCAGAAGCTGCAAGACTGTGAATTCCTAGGCTGAGCCTTGAGTCAGATTTCTCAATAAGGAAATGTCACCCTTGCATATTATGACTGTCCCATCAATAATGGCCCATCACAGACCAGCAAAAGTGTAGTGTATTCTACATATTGTGCCATCTTTGCAGTATGAGAAAAATAAGCATTTAAAAAACAAATCTGAGAAAACAATAGGTGGGTATGAAATATCCCTTTTCTTTTTTTTGAAATTTTTTTTTTTTGGTCTTTTCGAGACAGGGTCTCCCTGTAGCCCCAGCTGTCCTGGAATTCGCTCTGTAGACCAGGCTGGCCTTGAACTCACAAAGATCCGCCTGCCTCTGCCTCCCAAGTGCTAGGATTAAAGGCATGTGCCACCACGTCTGGCTTGAAATATTTTTTAAATTTTATTTATTTTTGTATGTGTATGAATGTACTGTCTGCATGTAGGTTGTGCACCCATGTCATGCAATGCCGCAGAGGTCAGAAGAGGGTGTCAGATTCCCCTGGAACTGGAGTTAAAGATGGTTCTCAGCCGCCATGTGGGTGCTGGGGATCAAACCCGGGTCCTCTGCAAGAGCAGTCGGTGCTCTTAACCGCTAGGCCATCTCTCCAGCCCCAATATCCCTTTTCTTAAAAAAAAAAAGTAACTAAAAATTAGTAGAAAACAGGAGTTCAATTAATTTACGAAAAGACTTCAGTGGAGGTATTTATTTGAGATGCAGAAACATTCTTCAGCACACACACAATTGTTTTAAGTTCTGAGAACTAAGTCTACTGGAGATGTATAAGCTTGGTCTATCTTAATCTTCATTTTGGATTCTCAGAACATCGCACATTAAACATGACAGAAAAGGTCTCTGGGAAGAAGAATCCTTATCAGTTCCAGAAAAGAATTCCTTATTGTCTGGGGCAGAGATCAAACAAGACAAATGCTTCTGTTTCACTCGAAGCAGGAATACAAAAGGAATACACTGGCTCTGATTTCTGCTTTCTAATCTACAGCTCCACTGTAAAGAAACAAACAGTATGAATCCCCCCACACCCCGGTGTAAACTAGTATTAAGCACGCCACATGCTACATTTATTCATCTCAGGTAAACAATGTGAAATGTAAAATTGGTAATCTGAATCAGAGGTTCCAAGTATCCAATTTTCCAAAAATAATTAGAAAACAGAAATATCAAATATTCTAGGCATTATTTTTTTATACTCCTGAGACTATAAAATATCTTTATAAATAAAAAATTCACTTCAAACACTTTGGTAATATACAATACAAACTAATGAGCTGCATCAGAAATCCTTAAACATTCTAAAGACTTAAGCAACACAAATATACAAATGTTTAAGAGTAAAAAATATAGCAAGCAAAATAACTTAGGACCATTGTGTTTATACTGGAGTTACAGTCACAAGCACAGAGAACATGAGCCCGGAGGTCACTGTGAGACAATGTTCCTTCAAAGAACAGTAAATACTTGCTTCTCGTAAACGTTTTGGGTTTGGGCTTTGTAATAAATATGAAATAAATATCTGCAGTGCACTGCGCATGTGGAGAGCTTATCTCTCCCCATTGGAAAGCCGTTCTCTGGAGTCGTAATGTCCTAGGGGCATCCCAGGGGGTGGGGAGTTGGGATTTTGCAGCAAGTCCATTAACAAAGCAATCTTAGCATCCAGGTGCTCCTGGAGGGTGTAGATTCTCTGATCAATGTAGTCCATAAGCTTCTTTTCCATCACTTCCATATTTTTAGAAAGAACCTTTTCCAGGTAGGAGCAAATGGGCTGTTCTTCCATCCTAAAAATAAAAATTTAGAAGTATTAAGAACTTAGCCAGGTGTGGTGGTGCATGCCTTTAATCCTAGCACTCGGGAGGCAGAGGCAGGTGGATCTTTGTGAGTTCAAGGCCAGCCTGGCCTACAAAATGAGTTCCAGGACAGCCTGAGGCTCCAGGGAGACCTTGTCTAAAAAAAAAAAAAAAAAAAAAAAAGTATTAAGAACTTTCTCCAATATTATGACAAAATGACCAGGCTACTGGCTCATGGTTCAGAGCTTTCGGTCCAGCGTGTGCTTACTGCATTGCTGTGGGCCTGGGAGAGCCAGGCATCATGGGAACAGGAATGGCTGCCAGAGCAGAGCAGCTTCTTCCAGCAGCCAGGGGTGTGGGGGAGGCAGCCAGATAGGCCAGGGACAAGACACTCTTCAAAGCCATGCCCCACTGACCTATTTCCTCCAGCTAAGCCTTAACTTCCTCCATCTCCAAATCATACTATCAAATTACAACTCCATCTGCGGAAAGCCCTAGTGATCCTATCACCACTTGTGACAGATTAAATGAAAAATGTCCTGCACAAGCCCCAAGGATTTGAACACTTTGTCCCTGGTTTGTGGTACTGTTTTTGGAGGTTTAGGAAGTGTGGTCTTGTTGGAGGAAGCACATCATGGGGCTTTGAGACTTCACACTCCTGTCTCATTTCCAGTTCTCTCTCTCGGCTTCCAGTGCCTGCTTAAAGATGTGAACACTCAGCTTTCCCTGCTGGCTGCCTCTGCCATGACGCCTCGTGTCATGATGGACTCTTAATCCCTCTGGAACCAAAGAGCCAAATAAACTCTTCCCTGTATAAGTTGCCTTGGTCGTGATGTTTTATCACAGCAACAGAAAATTAACCAATATACCACTCAATGCCTGGATCTCCAGAGACAAAACCTTGGGAAACCATATCCAAACCATAACAGGCTCCCATTATAAGTGCAATACTCCTGGTAGTCAGAGGGTCATTCTATTATCTATTTCATCTAGTAACCTATTAATTCATTACCTCTTAAGTTATCAAATTTATGAGCACACAATTGTTTCTAATAATATTCCCCCTACTGCCTTTGTAATGGTTACAGGATCTGTGGTAATATTCTCTATTACTGGCTCACACTGGTGACTTGTATCTTCTTATTTTCTAGTTTTGTTAGAAGCTTATCAACTTTACTGAAATTTTCAAACAACCAGTTTTTACTTCATTAAATTTTTTCTGTTTTCCTGATCTTAACAAACCTCCTGCTTCAGGCTCTCAAATGCTAGTTTACAGGTTCATGCTATGACACGCAACTTTAAACTCCATTTTTTTAAAAAGTAGCAGGACTATTTAGAGTATTTCATATTTTTTTGAGTAGTTGTGTGCAACTGATCTCAGAACTGTCTTTACTAATGTAAGCATTTAATACTACAAACATACTTATCATTACCTCTTTAGCTATAGCCTACAAATTCTCATCTACTGTCATTTTACTGTTTTATGGACTTTGCTTGGGTTTTTTTGAGACAGGGTCTCCCTGTCACCCCAGTTCACCTGGAACTTGCTAGGTAGACCAGGCTGGTCTTGATTTCACAGAGATCCACCCGCCTCTGCCTCCCTGGTGCTGGGATTAAATGCATTCTCCACCAAACCTGGCTCCTGATTTATGTATTTTTAAAACTATTTCAGGTGAGACTTCTTTTATGTGTCTGTATGCATGTGTGTGTGTTTATGTGTGTGCATGCATGTGGTTATGGAAGCAGGAGGCTGATATCAGGAGTCTTCTATCACTTTCTTAGTTTTTGAAACAGGGTCTCTCACTGAACCTAGAGCTCACTGATTCAGCAACACTAGCTGGCAGCAAACCCCAGGGATCACCCTGTCTCGGCCTCCCCAGTGCTGTCGTTACAAGTGTGCACCAGTATGCCTGGCCTTTTACATGGGTGCCAAAATTCCAAACTGAGGTCCTCATGCCTATGCAGCAAGCACTGTACCAATGGAGCCATGTCCCCAGCCTCTAGACTGCTTGAATAAGATAGTGTGTTGTTTAACCCTCCAGTGTTTGGGAAATTTCTAGGTTGTCTTTCCATTACTGTATCTCTTGTCTTTTGTTATGGTCTGAGAAAATATTTCCTATGATTTCAGTCCTCTTAAATTTGGATAGATATGCCTTATGACTAGAGATATAATCTAGTACTATGAATTTTCCACAGATACGAAAAAGTGTATTCGGCTATACTGGTAGCAGAGCCCAGTATAAATGTTGATAGGATTATATTAGTGGTTGAGAATGTTTATTTCTGAACTAATCCAGGTACCACATCTTCAGATGTAAACTTTAAATTAAGGGAGATTAAACACTATAGTAAAATGGTTACTCCAAACTATGAGCAGAGTCCTGAGTTTCAGACTAGACAATGTTTAACACACTGCACCTGTGGAAAGGGTCAGGAATACACTACTTAGTTTTCTCTTCATCACACATACCTACAAAGATGAGAAATGGAGACAGAGGATAAAAGTTTCTGTACCATAAATAAGCACCATGGCTTCTGGGATTTCAGAACTGGCCTAGACCAGACATAGTCTACAAAGAAAATCTTACAATGGCATGTGTAACACAGGTAATTAGAAATTAGTACAAAAAAAAAAGTCAAAACTCTGCTTCTCACAGCTCCTCCCCATCCACCCATAAAGCTTTCTGATGCAGCTCTTAGCTGACACGTGTACCCTTCCACAAATGCCTGTGACCTGTACACAACACTAGGCACCTCTGTCAACAGCTCACTCTGCTCCTCTAGGGTACAGTGATGCTCTGTGAATGCTAAGCTTTCCTCTGGGACAGATCTTCAGGCAGTGCTGAGCCACAGCTGTTTCCCTTCACCTGATTCTCCCTCCTACCAAATCTAGACTACATCTGTCTTGAAGAATATACTTACGCAACACTGACAATGGCTTCTTGGGGCTTGGGGATGTTTTCCTGCCACTTGGCATTATGTCCCACACGGAGATGGTTCACTTGACTACATAAGTTCTGGAGAAAAGGCAGCAACTCAGAGTTGGGGATATTTGAGTTGTCACTTGCTTTCTTTGGCAGGAAAGAAGATACTGCATTTTTAAGATCACTTTCAAGAAGGGAATGGTTCTGAGGTACAGTTTTACACTCGTGGTTTGTTGTGTTTCCTTCAGCAGGTGGCTGTGTGCTTTTATCAAGGAAAGCCTTTAAATTTTCAGTCATGTTTGAGGATGTCAATTCAGTTCTCAAAGGAAGAGGCATAGAGGACGACTTCTCTAAGACTCCGGAAGCAGACGAAGGTTGCAGCGTGATCCTGTGCTTGTGTCCAGTAGTTCCCCAAAGCGACTGAAGCTGCTCTCCAGTGGAAACACAATTCTGAACAAGGAAAACAGGTAAATAAAAAATGCAAGCTAACCTTTGAAGCAGTTACCAGGACCAGGCACTGAGCACTCTTCCCTTTGATCTTCAAGCATCCTCATGAAGACAGTGACTGCTACTCAAGGTTAAGGAAAAAGCTCCCTGTTCAAGGAAACCGGCTGTTGAGTGGAAGGCTTTGAATCCTTTTACTGTAGCTTTTCCTAAACAACATATTAAAATAATTACTGCCGGGCGTGGTGGTGCACGCCTTTAATCCTAGCACTTGGGAGGCAGAGGCAGGCAGATCTTTGTGAGTTCAAGGCCAGCCTGGTCTACAGAGCAAGCTCCAGGCCAGCTGGGACTAAAAGGGAGACCCTGACTCAAAAATACCAAATAAATAAATAAATAAATAAATAAATAAATAAATAAAATAATTACACCAACATAGTGTAATATGTTCACTACTAAAGGCTTCCTTAATTTATGGCAGTAATAATCAATATTCTCAATTAGTCGCAACTGATTTTTTTTTTTTTTTTTTTTTTTTTTCTGTCTTTTTGCAGACGGTTCTCCCTGTAGCTCTGGCATGGCCTGGAATCGCATGTAGACCAGGGCGTCCTTGAACTCACAAAGATCTCCTGCCTCTGCCTCCCAAGTGCTAGGATTAAAGGTGTGTGCCACCACGCCTGGCTCACAACTGGTTACTTTTTAAAAAGGTATTTTTATGTGTATGTGCAGGCCTGAGTGTGTGTGTGTGTGTGTGTGTGTGCCATGTGTGTGCAGAAAACCAGAGGCCAGAAGAGGACACTGAAGGACCTGGGAGCTGAAGTTATAGACAGCTGTGAGCTGCCCAATGTGGGTGCTGGGAACTGAGCCCAAGACCTCCATAAAAGCAGCTAGTGCTCTAACTGCTGGGCCGTGTCTCTAACCTCAATTAACCATTTCTTGAAAATCAATACAGAATGCCCAACTTTCAGTATGTGGGAAGTTACTAGTTTTTACCTGGTCATATCTTTTGCAGTGAGTTTTTCAAGCAGGCTACATGGTGGATGATTAAACACTAATAAAGAGAGCTCTACAGTTACATTTGTGATGTTTTCAACAACTAAAATGAACTACCACTTGGCTGTGCTTGCCTTAAGAATTTCCTTCCATGATAATAGAAGTTATATTCTGGGGCCACAACTACACTGGTTATTTAGTATTCTTTCCTAAGACCCTGGGACTTCATTTCTCCCTGTGATGCTTCTCAATCCTTCCATTAAAGAAAAGTAGAAAAAAAGGATGTCCACCTAACTACATCGAGGCATGTTTTGATCTTAATGTTTCCTAAAAGTGGACAACAGGTTTTTACCAGGGATATCATCTCCCACTTACTGCTGTTCAACAGCTTCTGAGAGACAGGTGCAAAAGTGGTAAGATTAAAGTTCAGTGTGGGAGATCTCCTGAGCCCAGACCGGAATGGTAAACTCCCCCCCCCCCCAAAAAAAACAAATAGAAGCAGGCATCTGAAGGAGGCAAGCCAAGCAAAGCCTTCAACCACAGTGAAGAGGCATTATGGACTCACATTGGAAATACAGGCAAGGAGAAGCCCATATGCCAGGACACGAAGAGCGAGACAACACTGGAAAGGGCAGGATACTCTCGTGCCAAGCTCTACCAACCCTATGGAAGACCCGCAGTGGGATCCCTCTGGGGATCCCCAGGTACACAGATAATCAGAAACAAATTACACACACAATAAAAGAACAAACAAAAAAAAAAAAAAAAAAAAAAAAAACAGAAAAGAGAATGAGAAACTCAAGAAGGACCATAAGAGAGAATATTGACGAAGCCGAGATAGTGAAAGAACCGTAAAGGAAGTAGAAACACATGAAAAACCCACTGAATAAAAAAAAAAAAAAAGGAACAAAATCAAAGAAGAGATAAAACTCCAAAAAGAAGTAGAAATACTAAGAAATCAGAAGAGGAAATGAAAAAGGAAATCAAACACTCATCCATTCAAGAGGAAAGGAATGGAAAAAGCCTCAGAAGCAGAATGGAGGAAGCAGAACAAAGAATATCAGACCTGGAAGATAACACAGAACAACTAAAAACCTCAAGGAAAGATTATGAAAAATTTAAAAATACACAAAAATGGAACAACCAGGAGCTGTGGGACACTATGAAAAGATCAAACCTCCGCATCATAGGAATAGAGGAAGGAGAAGAATCCCAAGAGAATGGTATTGATCAGATCTTCAACAGAATAATAGATGAAAACTTCCCCAAACTAAAAAAGGACAAACCAATACGAATACAAGAAGCACATAGAACTCCAAACAGACAAGATCAGAAAAGAAATTCTCCACGCCACATCATAGTTAAAATGCTAGACACCCAAAGCAAAGACAAAATCCTTAAAGCCACAAGAGAAAAACAACAAGTGACCTATAAGGGGAAACCTATCAGAATTACAACTGACTTCTCAACGGGAAGGAGGAGGCTCACACGGGAAGGAGGAGGCTCACACAGGAAGGAGGCTCACACGGGAAGGAGGAGGCTCACACGGGAAGGAGGAGGCTCACGTGGGGGAAGGGCGAGGTCTAGCTACTTTCAGCTCCTTCCCTGTTGCAATGGGAAGGGAGGGTATAACTGAGCCAGAGGACCAGGGAGGAGGCTTCTGAGATGTCCAGGTGAGAGAACGGTGGACAGTGAGCAAACCACAGAGTGTTTTTTGTTTTGAAATGCTGTGGTTTCCTGAATCTTTAGTCCTCAGGATTAAACCAATTTTTTCTAAGTTCACCTACCTTATTTATCTTAAATTTCCACATCAATTCTGTGGCCTTTATAGCACTGTCATTAAATTTTATAGATGAGAATTTCATTGTAAAGAATATGACAACCTGCTGGAGGAGGCAGAACTGCTGAGTGAGCAGACCCCAGTCACCTCGCCTTATTACTTGATCTCACTAGCTGACCTGGTCTCTGCTTCCTTCATCCTCTCCCATATTCTGCCAAATGTGGCTACAATGCAGTCTAAGTCTAACCTCTCTAGTCACAAAGTTCCTACTGTGGGCCATCTCTCAAACCTCCCTTCTAGCCAGCCACTTCCACACCCGCCACCCCTAATCCTGATCACAAATGCTATAACATCCTTCCAGGCAATCCCTTATGTAAAGTTAAATTTGATATTCCCAAAATGACACTCCTTTTACCAAGTGTTCTCTTCCCTTGGGATCCATTTATATTTCTGGCAATGCGCATATGACTGTTTTCTCCTGCAGTACCAGTACTGGTAGCTGTCTGATCCCAATGGCTTTGTTGTCTTTGATGCTCACGCCCAGTATCCTGTTACCAGCCTTGTCCCCATCACCTCTCATCTGGATAAGGGAGATCACATGTGGCTGGGCTCTGTTGTAGTCTCATTCTCTTTTAATATATACACATTATTGTGATAGCAGATAAGAATCTCTGAGAACAGGTCAACAACATTTACCAATTTAAATAGCATTCAAGGGCTGGAGATGGCTCAGTAGGTAAGAGCACTGGCTGCTCTTGCAGGAGGACCCAGGTTCAAATCCTAGCAGCCACATGGCAGCTAACAACCATCTGTAACTCCAGTTCCGGGGGACCCAATGCCCTCTTCTAACCTCCGTGGGCACTGCAGGACACGGGTACACCTACCTACCTGCTGACAATGCATATAAAAATAAATAAAATATTAAAATAAATAGCATTCGAAACTCTCTATGATCTAGCACAAATCTACTTCAAGCTTCCCCCTGGCTATTCTCGTTTCTTAGCTGCACCCTATTCCTTCCAGCACTGAAGCTTTATCCATTACTGGCATTCTCTGGTATAGCCACCCTCCAGAAGAACCTGACTAATCCCACCTCTCTTCTTTCATAACCCAGATAAAATCCTACTTACTTTTAAGGGAGAGTTTGTTTTATCTCACAATTCCAGGTACAGTCCACTACTGTGAGGAAGTCACAAGGGTAGAAGCTGAAAGCAGCTGGTCACGTCACATCCACAGCCAAGAGCAGAGAGAACTGGACGCATGCACGCTTAGTGCTGAGCTAGCTTCCTCTACTCTTTGTTTTTGTTTTTTGCTTTTTTTTTTCTTTTTGGTTTTGCACTTTTTTTGGTATTTTTGAGACGGGGTCTCCCTTTTAGTACCAGGTGTCCTGGAGCTCGCTCTGTAGACCAGGCCGGCCTTGAAACCCACAGAGATCCACCTATCTCTGCCTCCCGAGTGTTTTTTTGGTCTTTTTAAGACAGGGTCTCCAGAAGCCCCAGCTGTCCTGGAACTCACTGCCTCCTAAGTGGTGGGAATAAAGGCATGCACAGGGCCCCAAATCCAGGAATGTTGCTGCCGCTTATCAGGATGAGTCTTCCCATATCAATTAAACCAATCAAGATACCCCTTCTACACACACACATACAGATGGATCCACAGGCCCAGTAGACAATCCTTCACTGAGATGCTCTCCTCAGGTAACTGAGGTTGTCAAGTCAACAACTAAAACCAGCCATCATAGGAAGCAAAGGCTGAGACCCAGCCTTGGAGATACTCCTCAGACTCAAGACTAGCCATGGCCTTTATCTTCGACCTCAGCATTACCAGTGTTTTCCTGAATGAGGCTCTGCCTCTGTGCTATTCCTAGGCAAATAGCCCTGGCCAATGGCTCCTTGACTTGTTGGCCTGCCACCCAATCCCTAGAGAAGTACCTAGTGTCGACCAAGAAGGGGTAACAAAAACAGTGTCCTGGATGGATAAGTAATTGATGAATAGGAGGTCAGATGGGGATGCAGTATTTCCCTCTCAACAGGGGCTTCCTTAGTGTCTCCTGCCTGCACTTGCCAGTGGTGTCCCAGTCCTGGAGAAGGGGAGCAGGCAAGTTCCACTGGCTGGCGCTGGGACCTCCCTGTTGGCTGATGACTCTCATAGGCCTTAACAACAGCAGCTGCAGGCCTGGTCAGGGTTTGCCAGCTCCTGGCTTTGCATAGCATTTCCCAGGTCAGGGCGACCAGTACACCTTTCTTAATGTGTCCCAAACTTACAGTCCTTAAAGGTAGGTTATAGACAAACTGATCATCCTTGCATCCTCAAAAGGGAGCAAGCCACTGCCTTGTTTACCAAGAAGTTTTTAATTCTTGCTGAATAAATGTGTAAAATCAATTCATGAAAAAACTAGAGATCTGCAGTCAAAGCATTTTATAGAAGGGCCAGTCTAAAAGTGTGACTTCTGCAAAATTAAAAGTTCTTAATTTCTTGCTGATAAATGTGTAAAATCAATTCATGAAAAACTAAAGATCTGCTGCCAAAACATTTTGTAGAGGGACAAGTCTAAAATATGACTTTTGCAAAATTAAAAATAGGTAACAGTTAAGTCACAGAAGATATTAATATTTTTATTGGTTTCATTTTATGTGTATGAGTGTATTGCCTGCATATGTGTGAGTGTGCCCTCGTCGTGCGACGCCTGCAGAAATCAGAAATGGGTGTCAGATCCCCGGAACTGGAGATACTGATGGTTGCTAACCGCCCTGTGGGTGCTGGGATTCAAACCCAGGTCCTCTGCAACCATCTCTATGGCCCCCATCGTAGACATTAAAAGAAAAATTTAATATATTACCTTATTAAAGGCCAACATTAAAAACAACTTAATTTTTTGTCTGTGTTGGGTTGTATGATGTGCGTGTGGGCGTGCACTTCTACAACAGAGGATAACCTGAGGTGTCAATTCTCACCTTCTACCTTGTTTGAAACAGGGTCAACATTAGGGGATTCTCCTTTCTCATCTCCCATCTTCCTGAAGGGCCCAGGGATTACAGACAGGTGCATTACTGCATTCTACTGTTACATGGGCTCTGGGGATCTGAACTCAGGTCATCAGGGTTGTGCAGCACTTTATCCACTGAGCCAGTCCCCAGCCCAGCAATTTAATTTTTTTTTTTTTAATATTTTATTTATGGGGCTGGAGAGATGGCTCAGTGGTTAAGAGCACTGGTTGTTCTTACAGAACACCCGGGTTCAAATCCCAGCACCCACATGGCAGCTAACAACTGTCTATACTCCATTTCCAGGGGATCTAACACCCTCTTCTGTCCTCCTCAGGCATTGCACAACATGGGTGCACTTAAACATATGCAGACATAACACTCATACACATGGAATAAAAATAAAGAAAAAATGTTAAAATTTTAAAATACTGAAGAAAATTGAGAAAGACACTAGAAGACGGAGACATCCCATGCTCATGGACTTGAATTAATATTGTGTTACTGGCCATCCATCAAAAGCAATCTACAGATTCAAGGCAATTCCAGTCAAAATCCCAGTGCCATTCTTCACAGAAATAGAAAAAAAAATATTTTATTTATTTATTTTTATTTCTGTATGTGTATGAATGTACTGTCTGCATGCAAGTGTGTGCACACGTGTCGTGCAATGCTGCGGAAGTCAGAAGAGGGTGTCAGATTCCCCTGGAACTGGAGTTCTCCTGGAATTGGAGTTACAGATGGTTCTTAGCCACCAATGTGGGTGCTGGGGATCGAACCCCAGTCCTCTGTAAGAGCGGTCGGCGCTCTTAACCACTAGGCCACCTCTCCAGCCCTGCAATTTAATTTTTTTTAGTAAAATGTATTTGTACTTACCTGCTGCTGAAACCTAACCATATTCATCAACTGCTGAGCTCCAGGTGACAGCTTTGATCCCATGGATTCCATTATAGTTTGGATATTGTCAAGGTCTATCCTTAGTCCTAGAGCAGGAGGGTTTGGTGAAGGATTGGCTGAACTCGGTCTCAAGTGCACCACAATTTTACTGATGAACACGCACTGCTTTTCGCCAAAGGACAGCAACTATTATGAAACAAAAATGTTGCAGGGAACAATAATGGCATAAAACACAATCATCATTTAAGGTTACTTTTTGGTATTAAAAAAAAAACAAGACAGGGCAGTGTTCAATAATCTAAAAATTAACTTCAAGTACATTTTAAAGTTTCCTTTATAAAAAGGCTAATGACTTTTCTAAGTTGATTTTGTAACATGATCATTTCTAGAAGTTTTCTCATGGAAGTTTTGGGATTTCTTATGTATAATAAATCATCTGCAAGTAGAGGTAACTTACCTTCTTTTCTAACTAGTATCCCTTTAATTTCCTTCTCTTATTGCTCTAATTGGGGTTTCAAGCACTACATTGAAAAGGAGGATAGTGGACAGCCCTATCTCATTCCTGATTTTAATGGAAATGCTTAAAGTTTTTCTCCACTAAGAATGATACTGGCTATGAGTTTGCCATAAACAGACCTTATGATCTGAGGTATGCTCCCTCTAGTCCTATTCTCTCTAGACTTTTATCATGACAGCATGTTGGATTTTGTCAAAGGCCTTTCCTGCATCTACTGAGATGACTGTGTGATTTTTGTCTTTATTTATTTATTTATTTATTTTTTGGTCTTTTTGAGACAGGGTCTCCATGTAGCCCCAGCTGGCCTTGAACTCACAAAGATCCGCCTGCCTCTGCCTCCCAAGTGCTAGGATTAAAGGCATGCACCACCACACCCGGCTAGTTCTTTTTTTGGGGGGGGATTTTTGTCTTTAAGTCCACTTCTCTGATGTACTATATTTATTAACTTACTATGTTAAACCATTCCTGCATCTCTGGATCTGAAATAAAGCCAACTTGATCATGGTAAATGATCTTTTTGATGTATGTCTGTATGTAGTTTCTATTTTATTAAGTTTTTTGTTTTGTTGTTTTTTGGGTTTTTTTTTTTGGGGGGGGGTCTTTTTTTGAGACAGCATCTTCCTGTAGCCCCAGAAGTCTGGGACTCACTATGGAGACTAGGCTGGAGATTTACCTGCCTCTGTCTCTCAAGTACTGGGATTAAAGGCTTTATTGAAAATTTTTGCATCTATGTTCATGAGGGATATTGGCCTGAAGTTTTTTGTTGTTGTTATTTTTGTCTGGTTTTAGTATTTGAGTAATACTGGCTTTAAAGAAGGAAACTGGAAGTTCCCCCTCTGTGTCTGTATGGTAGCCTAACAAGACCTGCATAACAACAAACCAGTTGTCAAGCCAATGTGGAAATTTCATAGGGTCCCAACTCTAGATAAAGAACTACAGGCAATGAATGAGTCTTGAGAGAGGGAGGATCAGTTTTCTTAAGGGATTAGATCCTTCATAGGTTGTCTAATCCCAAATGGTCAGCCCTAAATACAGATGCACATGAGCACTACTAAATGTACTTAGTACATTTTACATTAACAATTATAATCAAAGAAGAGAACAAGAAACTGACAGGGATAAATTAAGAAGGGCATGAGAGGAGGTGGAGAGGGAAACTGGGAAGGATAGAAATGGAGCAAATACAATACTCATGTATGAAATTCTCAAAACAATTTTTTTTAAGTGTGAAGTTAAAAAGTTTTCCTTCAATTACACCAGGCTGAGGACACAGCTCAGTGGAGGGGCACTTGTCTAGCATGCTCAAGACCCTAGGCTTGATCCCTAAAACTAAGTCTTACCGTCTTCTATGATAAAAAGCACAGAATTTCTGAGCTAAAAAGAACCCAAGGATTTGGTTTCTTTGGTCCCTTAATTTTAGTCACAAAGCACATCCAGACAAGTAAGTTGGCTAATGAAAATTTAATTAATGTGCCAGGCATGGTAGCACATGCCTTTAATCCCAGCACCTGGGAGGCAGAGGCAGGTGATCACCATGAGTTTAGGGCCAGCCTGGTCTACAAAGTGAACTCCAGGCCTTCTGGGACTACAGGGAGACCGTGTCTCAAAAAGACCAAAAAAAAGAAAAAAAATTAATTAATATTAATTCAGCTAGGTGATAACAGAGCTGAATTCATATTTATGAATTAAGATTTCTAACTCAATGGTAGGTATAGTGACATGGCTTTAACCCCAGCACTTAGGAGGCAGAAGCAGGAGGATGTCTGTGAGACTGAGGCCAGTCTGGTTTACACAGTGAGTCCTAGGCCTGCTGGGGGTACAGGGGACTCTATCTTACAGAAAGCTTCTCTTTATATGCTGAACCAAGTTTTGCTTCTGGCTTTTCAGGCACTGTCATTTTATATAAAGATTTTAAAAATATTTTATTTATTTATTATTTTATGTGTATGAGTGTATTACCTGCATGTAGATAGGTGCACCCATGTCATGCAATGCCTTCAGAGGTCAGAAGAGGCCACCAGATCTCCTGGAACTGGAGTTGTGGACAGCTGTTAACTCCCATGTGGATGCTGGGAATCAAAGCTGGATCCTCTAAAAGAGCAACCACTGCTCTTAACTATTGAGCCATCTCTCCAGGGCTAATTATATAAAGATTTTCAAGATGTTCTTAGCTCAGCTTTACAAGGCTTCAAAATATAGTACCACTATATTAATAGAATGTTTTCTGTAGCTAATAAATTAAAAGAAAATTTCAGTTTTGAAAAGCATTGATAATTTTTTTTTTTAAAGCCAGCATTTATGAGCTTACTAATCATTTCAAAACTGAATCTAGGGACCAAAGTGACCTAACTGTACTGTCACACCAAGAGGAAAAAAGTGTATAGGGGCTGGAGAGATGGCTCAGTGGTAAGAGCACTGACTGCTCTTACAGAGGACCCGAGTTCGATTCCCAGCACCCATGTGGCAGCTAAGAACCATTTTTACTCCAGTTCCAGAGGAATCAGATGCCCTCTTCTGACCTCTGCAGCACTGCACGACACGGGTGCACCATCCTACATGCAAGCAGTACAGTCATATACATAAGTATAAAAAAAAAGTTAAAAAAGTATGTATAGAACAAAAACAACTTTATTAAAATTTAAATGTTAAAATTCGGTGATGACTTACCTTTATTTTGCAAGCATGTGTGGAAGGTTGTAATTTTAGATATTTTTTGTACAAAATAATCTCCTCATGATCACTAAAAAAAAAAAAAAAGCACTCATATTTAACAGTTATTGATTGCAAGTTTTAATCATTACATTTAAGAATAAACATTCCAGGCTGGAGAGATGGCCTAGCGGTTAAGAGCGCTGACTGCTCTTACAGTGTGGATCCAGGTTCAATCCCCAACACCCACATGGCGGCTAAGAACCGTCTTTAACTCCAGTTCCACGGGAATCTGACACCCTCTTCTGACCTCTGCGGCATTGCACGACATGGGTGCACAAACCTACACGCAGACAGTACATTCATACACATAAAAAAAAAAAAAAAGAAAAAAAAGAATAAGCATTCCCAGAACATTGCTTCAATTCTGATATTCCTGTTTCAGGGTCAGGTACAGGGAGTAAAAGATTCCTAACTGCACTGCTTAGAACTACAACTTCCACTTTCCAGCTACATAAGAAAACTGAACAACACACTAATACATGTACAGTCATGACGTAGAGAATAATTTAGAGCTCAATAAACATGGCTATTACTTCTAACATGCATAGGACTTTTAAATTAAAACAGTTCATCATAGTGTGAGTTATATACACACTCTTGGGCAGAACCTTTGTAAGATAAGTAGGCTGATGGTGGTGGAGTCTTAGGTTCCTAGACAATTTGTAATGAACTTTCTAGAAGGAAGTATGTTCAGTGTTTCAGAAGGTCTACCTCCTGGAAGAAAAAATCCCTTTGAGTTAAAAGGAGAGAAAGGAGACATACTTCTAAGGTCTTCATTCTAATAAAACTTGTCTACTAGTCCTAAATCTCCGTATTTACAAACAGGCTGATCTATTCTGTCTCTAAAAGACTTTATGGTATAATCTTATATGCCTACTGCTATGTCTTTATTTTCCCTCCCCTGCTGCCTGGCATCAGTGTCAGATAATAAATGTTCCATAGTTGAGAATAAAGATCTGATTCAGATGAACACTTCCACCTGAATAATCACAAACCTGTCATCCAGGACAGTGCAGACATTCTTGCCCCGACTTGTTCCACAGTACTCCTCCCCTAAGTATACTTCCATATTCCTTGCTGAACTCAGAACACCAACCGCAAGGATTTCTTCACCTCCATTAGGCCCACTCCTCAGGTACAGGAAGCAGGGGTTTTTGCCCTGGGGGCTAGGGCTATTCTTTAGACTTACCAGATCCTGGCTGAGAAGGAAATAGATTTTAAAAACATCATACAGAGTGTTTGTCCGATGGCCCACATTAGGCCCACAACCCACTCATTTCTCCAAACTCCCTTCCACTTCCCCTGAGGACCAAGCACCTACCCAAGGACCCAGAGACACTCAACACAGAATCCATGAGGAGCAGGGACTGAGGTATGCAGGCTTCAGACCCCAGGCCCCAACCCTGACCTTGACCATGGACTTTCTATTAAACCCTCTTCATTCTCAATTAAACATATGCACTGGACCCCTAGTGTGCTTTAAGAAAAGACAACTGTGGGTTTTTTTCTAAGTGTCCATGGCTGGGCTTGTTTCTGTACCTCTTTCCCTGGACAGAGGCTGTTTGTTGCTCGTTTGTGGGGTTGGGGGGGGGGGCAAGCAGGTTCTAACAGAGGCATGATCCTGGTCCAGGGAATCAAAATTCTACTTTCCAGGCCTGTCCTGACCAATGCACTGCACTGGCCCCTCAGTGTGGCCCCTGCTGCCCATCTACCCGCCCCTCTGCCCTTCCTTGGGCCTGCATCTGCAATGGGGCTGCCCCCCTTCTCTCCCTCCCCTTCCCTTCTCCTAGTCTCTCTCTCCCCCCTCACTACCCCCTTCCTTTCCTACCCCTCACCCCCTTCCCTGTCCCTCCCTTCCCCACTTCTCTCCCTTCCTCCTCCATTCCCTCATCCCCTTCCTCTTCTCCCCAGACTCCTTCTATCTTCCAGTCTCTTTCCCTCCCCCTTCCATCCCTTCTCTCCCTCTCCCCCTCCCCTTCCTCTCTTAACCCTCTCCCTTTTCCTCCCTCTCCCCACCCCTTCCTCACTCCTTCTTTCCCCACCTCCCTCCTCTCCAACCTCTTCCCCTTCCCTGTCCCTCCCTTCCCCATCTTCTCCCTCTCCCCCTCCCTCTTTCGTCCGTCTCTCTACCCGACTCTACCTCTCCTCTCCCTCTTTCCCCCCCTCCCTGTTTTTGTTCCCCTCCCTCACTCTCCCTCTCCATCCTCCCCTGGGCTCCTCGGAAGGGTGGCTGTCCCCAGCACCGCACCCCAGTCACCGCAGCGCACCCAGGAGCAGGCGGCGCCAGCAGCTGCTCCCAGTCCGAGTCTGGGGCTCCGGGTCCAGCCCGGGTGGGGAAGAGGCTCCGGCTCACGGCCCCGCACGCCGCATCCCAGGACGAGGTCACCGTCGGGCCGAGGGTTGGTCCCGGATCCTCGAACCGGGTCTCCATTCCTCGTCCTCCCGGGCCGAGGCCAGCTCCGGAACCTCTCAGGCGGGGCGTGAGTTTCCGTCTGTGCCGGGGTGGAAGAGAGGGCTCAGTATGACTTCCGGTTCGTTTCTTTTTTTCTTCCCCCGGATCCGTAGCGTTTCACCTCTGAGGACAAAGCAGTGACCAAGTACACGCATGCGTATTTCGTCTGGATTCCAGAGGCCAGTTCAGCACCTTCAGGGCAGAGACCGAGAACTAGACACGTGCGCGGTGTGCCTGGCTGGGGTAGTGCGCATGCGCAACACTGCGTAAGGCCAACCACCTGCCTAGACCCAGGGATTGCTGGGCAGGTCCTCCCAGGTCTATGTGCACCGCCATTTGCGGCTTTACAAGCAGTGCCACTACACCACCAGTTGATCCGAGTTGTTATTCCATTCCAGGATCTTCAAGCTTTCTACTGTGAAAAGTTGAGAGCATGTAGAACTTGAAACCTTCTAGATGCCCATAGGCATCTTCCTACCGTGGCTAGTGTAATTTTAACATTTTGGGGGAGGGAGTGTAGTTTATAGAAACGTAGAATACCAGGGTTTCAAAGCTGTGCTTAAAGCTATATGTCTTATGAAAACAATTTTACTCACCCATAACCTACTTTTGTCCCAGATCTTTATTCTGACTTCATCACTCAGTATAAATTAGTTTCATTTTAGTTTATATATGTAACACTCACCCCCCCCCCCGACAAAATGTGAACAGAATTACCTTTGGCGTTGTATTTATGTTATCTGGCAAGAAAAGATGGTGCAATGTATTTTTCACTAGGCAGTTAGCAGAGTGTATAGTAAATGAGTTTTTCACCATTGAAATTGAAAGAGAAAGAAAGCTGGGCATGGTGGCATATACCTTTAATCCCAACACTCTGGGAGGTATAGAGGCAGGTGGATCTCTGTTGATTTCAGGGTCAGCCTGGTGTACATACGGGGTATCACGACAGCTAGAGCTACAGGGAGACTCTATCTCAAAAAGAGAGAGAGAAAAAAAAAAAGATTGAATGAGAAATCCAACCAAAGACCCAGTATAAACAAAATCCAGAAATAATAACCTTTAATTGTACAAGTCGTAGTTTGCAAATGCTTTTTATTTTATTTTTATTTATTTATTTATTTTCTTTTTGAGACAGGGTCTCCCTGTAGCCCTAGCTGTCATGGAACTCACTCTGTAGACCAGGCTGGGCTTGAACTCACAAAGATCCGCCTGCCTCGGCCTCCCGAGTGCTAGGATTAAAGGCGTATGCCACCACACCAGGCTATCTGTTTACATTTTAAATATACCTAAGGTGCAGGGTGTGAGAGCATATCCTGTAATCATAGCACTCAGGGGGTAGGAGGATCATAGTTCAAAGCCAGCCTAAACTGCAGAGTGAGATACTGTCTCAGCAAATCAAAAGGAAGAGAAGCAAACAAAAACAAATATACCTTGCACCCATAGCCTAGAGACAATTTTATACAATCTGAATAAATTTGTATGTTAAGTCAGGGTCAGGTTCACTGTGTAGAATTTTCCACTTCCAGCTTCATGTCACCATTCAAAAGTTCTGGGTTCTAGAACTTTTTGGATTAGTCCATTTAGTGTACATTCCTGAGAATATCTGTCGAGTAAATCCTTTGGCCTCAAATTGCTGGATGTAGATTCTCTTTGGGGGCAACTGTGACTGTATTAGACTTCAGTTTGTTTTCCATGGGTAGGTCATCTAGTGACACAGACAGGGCTTTCCATGCCGGAGGTTATTCAAGGCTTTATCAGCAGCACATTCTAGAGAGCACTGAGCACAGCAGTATGTACCTAGTGCCTGAGGCCTCTGTCTATTCTTCTTACTAGAGTAGGTGTCTGTGCCTTTTAGGCCTATTCATGTTGTTATCTCTAAAGCTTTTAAACCCTTCCACTGTCTTGCAAGATTGAAGTCTACAGGATTCAGATCAGGTATGAACATTCTTTAGCTTGCAACTATTTCCAAGTTTCTATCACTTCTTAGTAACTTCATGATAGATTTATGTGTGGTTTTCTATGATTAATGAGGCTTGGAGAAGCTAGGCATGGTGATACAGGTCTGTAATCTCAGTTCTTGAGAGGTAGAAGCAGGAAGATCAGATTTCAAGGTCATCCTCGGCTGCCTAATGAGTTAGCAGGCACCCTGGGCTACATGAGATTCTGTCTCAAAAAATAAAGCAATGATGATTATTTGGGCAGCATAAATACTAAAACTGAAAGGGTATGGAGAAAGCTAGCATGCCCCCTGTGCAAGGACGACAGGCAAATTCATGAAGCATTCCATATATTTTTGCAGACTGGTACAGCCACTACGGAAATCAGTGTAGAGAGTCCTCAGAAAGCTGGAATTAGATCTACCGCATGACCCAGCAAGAGAACTCCTTGGCATATACCCAACAGACTTGATATCCTACTACAGAGATACTGGCTCACCCACAGTCACTGCTGCTCTTTTCACAATAGCTAAGAAGTGNGTTTTTGTTTTTTTGGTATTTTCGAGACAGGGTTTCCCTGTAGCCCCGGCTGTCCTGGAATTCGCTCTGTAGACCAGGCTGGCCTTGAACTCACAAAGATCTGCCTGCCTCTGCCTACCGAGTGCTAGGATTAAAGGCGTGTGCCACCACGCCGGGCTCCTTTTGATAGAGGGTCTCCCTGTAGCTCCTGCAGGTCTAGAACTCATCATGTAGACCAGGCTGGCCTTGATCTCACAGAGATATGCTTCACACCATGCTCAGCTTGTAAAATACATGTTAATCATATTTGGACCCATCCCCCTATCGGCAGCCCTCCATACCCTCCCACCAGATTTCATGCATTCTGTCATATATGTTAAGGCCTATCAAATCAAGTTTGTACCCTTAGGTGTCCCTCAGTGCGAATGCATCCACTGGAGCCTGGTCAGCCTATCTAGCATCACTCCCTCAAAGAAGGCCAGCTCTTCCTCACTCAATAGTGATCAGCTGCCAATAGTTCCTTGACTAAGGCTGGGACCCCCTGCCCAGTCTATGCTGGTTTTTTTTGTCTGGTTTGAGTTTGCATGGGTCTTGTGCATGTTGTCATCACTGCTCTACGTTCATGTAAGGAAGTTCCTGGGAGCCAAAATAAACCCTTCCTTAAATTGCTTTTGTCAGGTATTTTTGTCATATGATGAGAAAAGCACTGAAGATGCAGATATATTTTGAGAAGGGAAATGGGAGGGACTGGCAGATTAACCTGATTTGGGGGTAAAGAAGAGTCAAGAACTGAAGAAGGCTCTAGGCTAGCTGTGGGGTTTGTCACTGTGCTCTAGTCTGGAACTTGCTATATAACAGGCTGGTCTCAAACTCGTAGAGATCCACCTTCTTCTGCCTCCAGAAGAAAGTGTGGTGCCTGTGCCACCACACCCAGAAATAGTGCTTTTTTTGTTTTGTTCTGGCTTTGTTTCTGAAAAGGAGAGACTAAACTACATAGTTTTTTGTCAGCAATAAATTTGATCAGTAAATGCTTAAAGTTTTGACAGCTGTCAGTGAACCGTTCTTCAGGTAATTTCCAGGCATTACTGCTCAGTTGGTAGACTGAGCATCTAGTATGTGTGAGGCCCTGGATTTTATCACCAACACTTTAAAAAACATCTATTGAATGTACACTTTAAGAGTGATGGAGCTGGAGAGATGGCTCAGCAGTTAAGAGCATTGGCTGCTCTTGGCAAAGAACCTGGATTCAAATCTCAGCACCCACATGGTGGCTAAAAACCATCTATAACTCTAGTTGCAGGGGACTCATGCCTTCTTCTGACCTCCTCAGGCAAGACACAGATGTACCTTTCTACGTACAGGCAATACACTCATACACATAAAACAAAAATATTTTTCTGAAGGAGTGAACCTAAGCCAGTTGTGGTGGCACATTCCTCTAATCCCAGCACTTGAGAAACAGAGGCAGATGGGTCTCTGTGAGATGGAGGCCATCCTGGTCTACATAGTAATTTCCAGGTCAGCTGGGGCTACAGGAAGACCCTATCTCAAAGAGCCAAAACAAAACAAAAAACATGAACCATGGTGGCAAAGTGTCATTATAGGTTCATCAATTGTAAGAAATGCACTGCTCTGGTGAGAGTGTTGATATTGGTGGAGGATGGGTGGAATGTGGGAAGGAATCTGTGAGAATTCTTTCTGCTTCATTTTGTTGTACACTTAATTGTGTGGAGGGGTATGCCATGTGTTTGTGGTGCACATGACTTGCAAGTGTGTATACCCATTCATGTGGATGCAGAGGAGAGTATTACATCATGTAATTCCCCTACAGCTCTCTGCCCTGATACTTGAGGCAGGACCTCAGACAGCACCAGAAACTCACCATTTCAGCTAAGCTGATGGGCCAGCAAGCTCTTCAGATCCACCTATCCCCAACCTCCAATTCTGGGGTTGCAGGCACTCACAACACAGCCACTCCCTCCTTCCTACATGAGTGCTGGGGATTCAAACTCAGGACCTTGTGCTTTCAGAGCAAGTGCTCTTATCCACTGAGTCAACTCCCTACCCCAAAACTGCTCTTAAAACTGGGACTGGAGAGATGGCTCAGCTGTTAAGAGCACTTGCTGTTTTTGCAGAAGATCTAGGTTTGAACCCCAGCATGGAGACTAACAATCAAACCACTGTCTGTAACCCCAGCTCCAGGGGATCTGATGTTGTCTGTCCTCCAAGGGCATTGCACAACACTGGAGCACATACATTCATTCAGGCAATATGCATAAAATAAAATAAATAATAAAAAATTTGGGGGTCTTTTTGAGACAGCGTCTCCCTTTAGTCCCAGCTGGCCTGGAGCTTGCTCTGTAGACCAGGCTGGCCTTGAACTCACAAAGATATGCCTACCTCTGCCTCCCAAGTGCTGGGATTACAGGCATGCACCACCGCACCTGGCTAATAAAAATTTTTAAACACTCTAAATTGGTTTTAGTGGGTCAGTTAAAACAACAACAAACAAAGACATAAAGTTAAGAAAGGGACATGTTGGGAGGGATATGTTGTAATTGAAGGGCACAATGGGAGGCAAATATGACCATATTTCATTGTATATCTATATGAAATTTTCAAGAATAAAAATTGAAAGACCAGTCTATTATATATGTGTGTACATACATGTGCATAAATCCAAAATAATCATTTAAAAAAACGAGTACTTGAGAAAACAAGCTAGGATAGATATGGATGTTGAAGAATAAAAAGCAAATGGTCAAGGAAAGGACGTTGTGTTGGAGCAATAATGATAAAACATGGAAGGAGGAGGATGTTTAACTGAATGCTCTTCATTTTCAATCCAAAAGAAAGATGGTGCATGTTTGTGTGTGCTCTTCAGTCACACATCATAGCCGGCCTAGATTAGTTATCATTGGGTTTTGCCTACTTGTGTTTTGTTGCTCCCCTTTGGTCTTTTGAGGAAAGATCTCACTTTGTAGCTCTGGATGGTCTGGTATTCTCTATGTAGACCAGGCTGGGCTTGAACTTGCAGTGATTCTAACTCCACCTCCAGAGGCAGGTACCACCACACTCAGTTGATCAGTTGTGTTTCACCCAGCATACACTGACTCTATCCTTAGATGTTGACCACATTTTGAACACAGCCCTTGTGAGCAAAAACTATACTCTAAAAATAGTCAAAGGAGAATCCAAATTCATTTTTTCTACACCACACTACTGAACAAAAATTTTGTTTGCCAACAAAATTTTTCTTGTCTGGTAGATCATAGCCTTAAAAAAAATAATAATAATAATGGGTAAGAGGTCTCAAACTCCTGCTGCCTCTGCTTCCTTATATCCCACCCCCCAGATTTCTATTTTTATTTTATTTTATGTTTTTTGCCAATGTTTTATTGAAGCTCTGTGCATTTCATACAAATCAAATTACATTATAAATCAAATCTAGGTCTGGGGAGATGGCCTAGTGGTTAAGAGCACCGACTGCTCTTGCAGAGGACCCGGGTTCAATCCCCAGCACCCACATGGCAGCTGAGAACAGTCTTTAACTCCAGTTCCAGGGGAATCCGACGCCCTCTTCTGACCTCCATGGCATTGCATGACATAGGTGCACAGACCTACATGCAGACAGTACATTCATACACATAATAAAATAAATACAAAAAAATCTAGACCTGTGCCTCCCTCTCTGTCCCCCCCACTAGAACTCATGCATTCTGCTAAACATATTTTTCATCTTTTTCTCAGTCTCTCTCAAAATTCTGGATGCAGAAGTTTACTGTTTCGAGCAGAAGTTCACCGTTTCAGTCAATTCTTTGACACAGACTTTTCTGTTGTTGTTGTTATTCCTTTCAATATCCATCACTCCAAAATATGCACATATGCATGGCACATATATCATAGGTTTTAGCATCTTCAGCTTATGATTTTATTTTACTTATGTGTAGTATTATTTGTTAGGGGTCTTTGTTTGCCGGAAGTTTATGTGCACCATGTGGATGCAAGAGCCAACAGAAACCACAGAGGGCATCGGATCCTTGGAATTGGAGTTACAAGCAGTTGTGAGCTGCCATTGTGTGCTGAGAACGGAGTAAGAGCAATAAGCGCTCGCAAACATTAAGCCCTCTCTCCAATGATACCTGCCTTCTCTGCCTGCATGCTTGGGAGGATCAAGGGTCTTTTCCTGTCCTTATTTCTTCTCACTTGCTGCCGCCTGGAGGCACCTGGACGCAATGAGTAACACTGCCTGGTCAAATCCAGGCAGCGGAGTGATGTCTTCCTTCCCGCATTTTCCGTTTCAGAACTTAATGTAGAAGAAGTTCGGTTTCTTCTGAGGTTTGCAAATCCTAATGGCTTGCGAGTTTCCGTCCCGCAGGAGGATGATTCTGCGTTATCCCGAGTCGGCGGCCCTTTAGGTTTGTCCAGAAAGTAGGAAGGGAAGCGCCGAGATGGCGGCCAGCTGATGGCTGCCTGGGCCACAGCATCCTCTCTAGACCACAGCATCCTCTCGGCCCCGGAATCCTCGTCTGTTTCTCTGCAGCGCCGCCAGGAGGCGCGCGGCCGCGCATGCGCAGAGCGCATGGAGCTCCGCCCACAGCGGCCCATGAAGCTGGCATCGGAGGCTGGGGGACCCTGCAGCGGGCAGCCGCGGAAGCTGGGCCTCTGCGTCCTCTGCGGCCTGCCGGCAGCCGGAAAGTCGACCTTCGCGCGTGCGCTCAGCCGCTGGCTGCGGCGGGAGCGGGAATGGGCCGTGGGTGTCCTCTCCTACGACGACGTGCTGCCCGCCGCGTTCCAGGACTGGGCGGGCGCGGGGCCGCGGGTCAGCATGGGGGAGGAGGAGGGGCGTGGTGTGGACTGACCCAGGCGAGGGTGCGGGGTGCGGTATAGATTGCTTGTGGGGAGCTCCCACTGGATCTGGGCAGTGCCTGCGTGGGAGAGGCAGGCCTGACAGGACAGGAACTGGAGAAGAGGGGAGCTGGGTCAGCTCTGCAGGGTGGAAATAGAGTTTAGAAATCTACTTGGAGGACGGCCAGGCCTGGAGACGTTTGTATGTGAATGTGGTGTATTGCATATTGCATATTGCATATTGCATACATATTGCAGTGGTGCGATGTGGACTAGCCGAGCTTCCCAGGTTGACCACAACTTCTGGGTTTAAGGATTATCCCGGCTCAGTCTCTTACGCAGCTGGAATTACAGGTGCACACTGTCCTGCTTCAGACTCCCAAGGCGGAGGGACATTCGAGTGTGGAAATCCTTCCTGGTCAAATGTACTCCTGATACTCTCTTTGGGAAATTTCTCTTTAGATGGTGGAAAGAATGTCTAAAAAGATAAGCACCAGCTAAACACCATGTTTTGTGGGACCTAACTCTACCATTTGGGAACATCTCCCTGCCATAAGTATAAAGAATACAGGCCCCGCCCCCGTGTGGTGGCCCATGCCTTTAGTCCCAGCAGAGGTAAGAGGATCTCTGTGAGGTCAAGGCCAGCCTGGTCTACATGGTGAAACCCTCTCTGTAAAAAAGGGGTCTGGTTGGGCTGGAGAGATGGCCTAGCGGTTAAGAGCGCCGACCGCTCTTACAGAGGACCCGGGTTCGACCCCCAGCACCCACGTAGCGGCTGAGAACCATCTTAAACTCCAATTCCAGGAGAACTCCAGTTCCAGGGGAGTCCGACACCCTCTTCTGACCTCCGCGGCATTGCACGACACGGGTGCACAGACCTGCATGCAGACAGTACACTCATACACATACAAAAATAAATAAAATTTAAAAAAAAAGGGGGGGTCTGGAGGGGCTGGAGAGATGGCTTAGTGGTTAAGAGCGCCGACTGCTCTTGCAAAGGACCCGGGTTCAATTCCTAGCACCCACATGGCGGCTAAGGACTGTCTTAACTCCAGTTCCAGGGGAATCCGACGCCCTCTTCTGACCTCCTCGGCATTGCATGACACGGGTGCGCCAAACTACATCCAGACAGTACACTCATACACCTAAAAAAATAATAAAGGGGGGTCTGGAGAGATAATTCAGCGGTTAGCCTCTGTGGGCACTGCACTCATATGCAAGTATATGCATAGTTAAAAATAAAATATTTTTAAAATATTAGATGTAGAAAATTTATCATTTTATTATTTTTATTTTATGTGTATGAGCGTATTGCATGTATGTATGCAAGCGCACCCACATCATGCAATGCCAAAGAGGTCAAAAGCGGGCCTCGGATCCCCTGGAACTGGATGGAGTTAAGAGCAGTTGCTAGCTGCTACTCAGCAAGAGAAGCCAGTCCTCTTAAGTGCTGAGCCATCTCTCCAGCCCTAAAAGTAAAATTTTTAAGAATACAAATTATAAATAACAAAATTGCTAGGTCCCTCCAGAAAGGATAGATTAAGCTGACCAAATGAAGGGTCTGTTTCTTGAAGCTTATCTTTCTTCCTAAAAGGGTCAGTTTGTCACTGTTTGACTATTGGAAAGGTGGCCCTTTTTTGGTTGACAGTCAGATGAAGTGATGAGCTTTTACAATTCTTGAGCCTTTCCACCTACATCCTATGAGGTGCACCCGGTGTAGAAGTTCATAGGAGCAGAGTCGAGCCCTGTCTCCTGCTGCATACTTTGAAGCAAATGCCCTTTGAGATACTCTAAAATCTTAAATTGTTCCTTTTGTTGGTTGATGCCTGAGTGTAGGTGAGTTCATATGAATCAGTTGCAAGTATGTGATTCCACTCTAAGAATATACACAAAGGTGCGGTGCATTCCGAACGTAGAAGAATTCCAGACTTCGCCACCCAAGTTACTCATTTTTGATTCACTGTGAGATTCAGTATTTGGGTACACACAATTTACTTGAAGAGTACTATTTTCATCAATTTATAGAAAGCTAAAAGTTTTTGATAAAGATTATACTTGTTAGCTTTTCCTTCTATTTTAAGGCTATACCCCCCCCCACACACACACACTTCCTCTGTAAAGGCTAAGGGTGTCTTTGGTCATCGTGATTAGAAAATTTCAACTTTTTAGGAAGTGAAGCATGTTTCCTTTCTAGGTTTAGCTGATACACTCACATGTGGATGTGGCAGGTGGATGGACCTTGTATCTCCTGTCTACTGCTTCTCATCTGCCCATGCCTTCAGAATTCCAGTGCTCTCCGCCATCCCTCACCAATACAAGATTTCTATTCTTTAAAATATATTATGTGTATGGGTGTATTGCCTGCAGGTACATACATGAACCCGTGTTGTGCAATGTCCTTGGAGGTCAGAAGGCATTGGATCCCCTGGAACCGGAGTTACGGATGGTTGTTAACTGTCATGTGCGTGCTTAGATCAAACCCAAGTCCTCTGCAAGAGCAGCCAGTGCTCTTTACCGCTGAGCCATTGCTCTAGCCCTCAAGCTCCTTATTTTCTCTTTTCTGTCTTTTTGAGACAGGGTTTCCCTTTAGTCCCAGCCAATATGGAGCTCACTATGTAGACCAAGCAGGCCTTGAACTCACAGAGATCTGCCTGCCTCTGCCTCCCAAGTGCTAGGATTAAAGGCATGCACCAACACGCTCCCAGTCTGCTTCTGCCATCTCCCAACCCCACAATCCAGTTGTTAGCCTGAGGTCTTTTCATCTTGACCAAAGGACATTTCAACTGATTGCTCTTGTAGTCAATGCCTTTTTCCATTTCAAGGACAAACCAGCATTGATATATCTTAGACTGTTTTAATTCGGCAGGATACTGATTTGGGGTCCTTCATTTGGGGTTTTTCATCTTCACTCACTTCAAATGCATTTTTTAAAATTTTTTTTAAATTTTTATTTATTTCTGTATGTGTATGAATGTACTGTCTGCATGCAAGTCTGTGCACCCGTGTCGTGCAATACCGCGGAGGTCAGAAGAGGGTGTCGGATTCCTCTGGAACTGGAGTTCTCCTGGAATTGGAGTTTCAGACGGTTCTTGGCCGCCATATGGGTGCTGGGGATCGAACCCGGGTCCTCTGTAAGAGCGGTCGGCACTCTTAACCGCTAGGCCATCTCTCCAGCTTTTTTTAAACCTGTGACGTGCAGCCTCTCTGCTGGAGACTGGGTGATCTAGCATAGTGCTAGAGATGGTGCAGGGTGCACACAAATGCCTCAATGATGTAGACCCTGCTAGAGTGGAGACTGCACAGAATGGGGCTGGATGGCCTTCTACATGGTTGTGTCTCAGAAAGCTTCACATGGTACTAGGAGGATTGGATAGGAGTTGTCCAGGTAGAGGGAGCAGTATTTATGAAGACAGGGAAGTCTGAGAAATGAGGTGTCTGTGAGAACTACAAAGAGTGGTATTGTGAGCTGAAGTTTCAAATAGGGATAGAATGGCAATAAAACCAAATGCCAGGCTTTCTGGCCAAAGCTTAATAGAAATTTGTTTTTGTTTTTGTGTGTGTGTTATAATAGCCATCCCAATGGAAAATGCTTCGACAAGAGTTGTTGCAGTACCTGGAATGTTTTCTGACTGCAGCTGTTAATGGGAGTCAGCTCTCTGCCCCACCCAACAGAACGGAAGCCATGTGGGAAGATTTTATAACCTGCTTAAAGAACCAAGATTTGGTATTTTCTGCAACACTTGAGGTCCAGTCTTGCCACTTCCTGGCAAAAACTGCTATTTCTAGACCTTTGTTTTTGCTGTTAGATGACAACTTTTATTACCAAAGTATGAGATACGAAGTCTACCAACTGGCTCGGAAATGTAATTAAACACTTTTTTCTTGCATGGGGAAATAGTCATTCACATATATCAAAATCATAGCTTCTTTTGGCAATAATGTAATTGGGATAGGTTTATATGGATTTAACTTTTTTTTTTTTTGATTTAACTTTTTAAAGTGAGTAGCAAATGAAATTTTCCCTGCTTCAGCTGAAATCCTTTGTCAATTACTATTTATTTCCATTTTTGGAGAGACCAGTAATTTGGTGATTTTTAAACTCTTTTCAGATTCCTTAGGCTTTTGCCAGCTCTTTTTAGACTGTCCTCTGGAAATCTGTTTGCAGAGGAATGGACAGAGAACACAGCCATTGCCTGGTGAGACCATCTACCTGATGGAAGGAAAGATGGAAAAGCCTAACCCCAAGAAAAATGCCTGGGAACACAACAGCCTTGTAATTCAGAGTTCAACATGTTCTTTGGAGGCCAGGTAACCTAGCCAAAGCTGTTCTTTCCTACAGTGGAGGGTGGACAGAGACAGGTGCAAGGTGTTCCATGACCAGTCATAGTCAGACTCTGTCTCAAAAAAAAAAAAAAAAAAAAAAAGTGTAGGGGCTGGAGAGATGGCTCAGTGGTTAAGAGCACTGGCTGCTCTTGTAGAGGACCTGAGTTCAGTTCCCAACATTCACATGGTAGCTGACAACTGTCCATAACTCATACCAGGGGAATCTCATACTCTCTGACTCTGGGCCTGTTGAATGTAACATCTCTTGACATGATGCAGGCAATACACTCATACACACAGAATAAAAAATAACAAAATTTAAAATAAGGTAGAGAGGGCCTGGAGAGATGGCCTAGCGGTTAAGAGCCCGACCGCTCTTGCAGAGGACCCGGGTTCGATCCCCAGCACCCACATGGCGGCCGAGAGCCGTCTGAAACTCCAGTTCCAGGAGAACTCCAGTTCAGGGAATCCGAGACCCTCTTCTGACCTCCGCGCATTGCACGACACGGGTGCACAAACCTGCATGCAGACAGTACATTGATATACATACCGAAAAAAAAAAAAAAATTAAAAAAAAAATAAGGTAGAGAAGCAATTAAGGATGACATCCCAACATTAACCCCTCTCTTCCACATGCACCTGTGTGGGCAAGCATACCGCCCCCCCAACACACATACATGTATCCTGGAGTTTCATCAGGGAATTTGTAGAATATTTGGTACTCTTGCCGAGATCATCTAAATAGTTTGCAAAGGGTTTTTTTTTTTTTTGGTCTTTTTGAGACGGTCTCCCTGTAGCTCCAGCTGTCATGGAACTCACTCTGTAGACCAGGCTGGCCTTGAACTCACAAAGTATTTTTATAGAAAGAAATCTATAGGCTAGGGCTATAGCTCAGTGGTAGAGTACCTGATTAGCTTGTGCAAAGCCTCGGGATTGAGACTAAGTCTTTAAAAAATTATTTTTGATTCTAAGAATGTAACTAGCATTGGGTCCTGAAGTGCTGCAGAAGTCCTTGCCCTGCTTGTGTGCATTTCAAACTCATGGGCTCTGCTGGCTGTCACTTCCCATTCATGACGTCTTGAGTTTGGGGGCAGCACATTTCTGTTAGGAATTTCATTACGGATGGAAATATTCTCCATTTGCCCTGTCTAGTATGACCTTATGTGACTGCTGAGCATTTAATGTATCTAATGCAACTGAATACCTGAGTTTTCATTTCATTTTTTTTTTTTTTCTTTTGGTCTTTTCAAGACAGGGTCTTCCTGTAGCCTCAGCTGTCCTGGAACTCATGCTGTAGACCAGGCTGGCCTTGAACTCAGAGATCTGTCTGCCTCTGCCTCCTGAGTGCTAGGATTAAAGGTGTGCACCACCACACCCGGCTTCATTTAATTTGATTTTAAACAGCCTCAAGTGGCTATAATCTGCCATTCTGGACACTCTCAAGGTATATTGCACAAATTTCCCAGGTTTCATTTTCTTTTTAAAAAACATTTTTTATTTTTATGTGTATGAGTGTATTACTTGCATGTACATGCACCTGTGCCATGCAGTGCCCTCAGAGGCCAGAGGAGAGTGTTGGAGTTAGGGACAGTTGTTAGCTGCCATGTGGGTGCTGGGAATTAATGTGGGTTCTCTGCAAGAGCACTCAGTACTCTTAACCACTAAGCCATCTCTCCAGCCCAGTTTAATTTCTTAAAGCCTAATTTTACTTTATTTTGAGACAGGGTCTCCCTGTAGTCCCAGCTGGCCTGGCACTATGTAGACCAGGCTAGCCTTGATCTGACGGGAGATCCACCTGCCTTCCATAGTGCTGGGACTAGAAAGGCATGCCTCATCACACCTAGCTCTTAAAGCCTAATTTTAAAAAATGCATTCCTCAGATGTTTTTAGACTAGTTTCTCAAAAAGTTTCTTTTTTTTGGTCTTTTTGAGATAGGGTCTCCCTGTAGTCCCAGCTGTCCTGGAACTCTCCCTGTAGTCACCAGGCTGGCCTTGAACTCACAAAGATCCGCCTGCCTCCCCAAGTGCTAGGATTAAAGGCGTGTGTCACCAGGCCCGGCTCTATGTATTTTACGAATTTCATGTACCCCAAAGCAGACATAGCACTTAGGTTACTATTATTTTTACAGTTCATGAAATAAGCCACTAGAAAGTCTTCTAGTTTTCCTCTGTTTTGTTTTTTTTTGGAAACAGGATCTCACTATCTCACCCAGGCTGGCCCAGAACTCAAGATCCTTCTGCTTCATCCTCACTAGTGCTGAGATTATAGGTGTATGCTATCAAGCAGAGGTGTCTGGTTTTAAAATTTTGAAACTAAGCAGACACATAACCAATTAACTGCTACTCTTTCTGGAGTTCTTAAAATTGTTTCCTTTGGCAGGCTGAGGCACAGGGGTATTTGTTAGGTAGCATAAGGTTATCGCTCCTCTAAAACTAGTGAGATGCGGCCCTTGCTAGAGGCAAGGAATGCAGGTTTTTGTAGCCATTACTGTAATCTACAGTTGCATGCCAGGTCTTGTGAACTTGGTCAGGTTGCTTGTACATACACAAGTGGTCATGGGGTAACTGAATGGGGTAGTGCAGTGTCTGGAGTCCTGTAGTGCAAACTGAAAGGTAATCAATGCAATGTCCAGGCTTCTGTAAGTGATAACAGCAAAAGCTCTTGAGCACATACTAAGTATTGGGCACATACTAAGTACTGGGCACATACTAAGTATTGGGCATGTTTCTGGACACTTTACAGTTGATCGAGCTTTACAACCACCCTTTAGGGGTAGAAACCATAATCCCCATTTCATGGGTGAGATAACTGAGGGCCAGGTAAATCAAGTTACATGCCCAGAAGTAGCAGAACCAAGGGGCCAGGTGCAGTCACACTCTAGAATCTATACTCTTCCATATGAGAAACATTAAGGAGACGATGTTGTGATGAGCTCATTGATTTAAACCGTTTAGCTCTGCACACTGTAGTCCCACCCGACTTACATTGTTCCAGTAATCATCCTGCCACTCTCAAGGTGGCCTTCACTGTTCTATGGGCACACAGAGCTCATTCTTGTTTCCTAGCCCTGGTGTTCACTGTCCTCTGCTCTTCCCATGTGCTGACAGCCTGGCTCAGCCATCTAACTGGAGTAAAGATGAGCTGAGCTACCCAGTCACTCTTAGCATGATCACTTGGCCTATTGTCTTCACTCAGCCACTTACCCCTGTCCAGATTT
Source organism: Rhizomys pruinosus (assembly GCA_009823505.1). NCBI lineage: Eukaryota > Metazoa > Chordata > Mammalia > Rodentia > Spalacidae > Rhizomys > Rhizomys pruinosus. Next base: position 36,017 of record VZQC01000045.1, read on the forward strand.
TTTTTGCTAAATGGTTTACCTGTTTCTATTACATTTTCAGAATAGAGTGGTGGGACTTTTGTTATAACCACAGATTAAAAGTACTTCCTTCACATATGTAGCTTTAAAATCTCCATACCAGATGCTCAGTGCATTAAATGAACGAACTTCACCCGAGTGCTCTATGGACCCTTGACCAGTGAGGAACTTTGATAACCCTTACCCTTAAATAAGTTGAAGCCAGGAAGTAAAAATTCACTGTCTTTATTTTATTCATGTGTATGAATGTACGTACTGTCTGCATGTAGGTTGGTACACCCATGTTGTGCAATGCCTCGGAGGTCAGAAGAGGGTGTCGGATTCCCCTGGAACTGGAGTTAAAGATGGTTCTTAGCCACCATGTGGGTGCTGGGGACTGAACCCAGGTCCTTTGCAAGAGCAGTCGGCGCTCTTAACAGCTAGGCCATCTCTCCAGCCCCTCACTGTCTTTCTTTATACTAAAGTAGCTTAATATCCTACATTCCAAAGTTTGATAAAGAGAATGACTCTCAATGCTTACTGGTAAGTAGAGTAGCTCATTTTGAGCTACAATTACATTTTGCAAGTGGAAAGTAGCTTCCAAATTACTTGGTTTATTCCCTTTTTAATAAGGATATTGGATGCTAGCAGCTTTGCTCCTCTAGAGTTTCATTTAGTATTAATTCAGGTTCTTTACACAATGGACTATGCAGCAGTAAAGAAAGATGGCTGGGCATGGTGGCACAGGCCTTTAATCCTAGCACTTGGGAGGCAGAGGCAGAGGCAGGGGGATCTCTGTGAGTTCAAGGCCAGACTGGTCTACAGAGTGAGTTCCAGGACAGCCAGAGCTACAGGGAGACCCTGTCTCAAAAAGACAAAAAAGAAAAAAAAAAAAAAGAAAAAGATGACATCATGAATTTGCTGGTAAATGGATGGAACTCAAAGCCATTATGCTAAGTGAAGTAACAGCCCCCACCCCAAAAAGGCGAATGGTTTCCCTCATTTGTGGATGCTAACACCAAATCCCCAGTTGGCAGGCAAACTGAGCAACTTTATTATTATATTTCATTGTATCTGAAAGCAACTGTGCTATTCCATTATGAATCTCTTAATGGGCTCTAGAATTGTCCTACCACTTGTATTCACACATTGTAATTACCATATATGAATGGAAGATATGTATTCATATTCTATTCATTCTTTTTACCTGCATGCAACTTTACAGTTAAAATGTGAATCTCTAAATGTGTTTAGGAATTCACCTAGTTTATTTTCAGAATTTGTGATTTTGATTTATGTGTGGAGTGTGTATATATATATATATATATATATATATATATGCATATTTTGGAATATAAAATTAAAAGGAACAAAAAAAAGGGCAGTGTTTTACATAAATATTTACCGTATTTCATCTCACTCTTTGTAGCCTGAAAGTGACTGATTTATTGCTTACTGCTTTGGAAAACCCTGTAAAATATGTTGAAGACAATACAGAACAAAAGGTAAATCTTCCAGCTTAAATTTGTTGTAAATGAGAAGGAACAGTTTTTGCTGGGGTATTTTGAGCTTTTTAGATATAAAAGACACTCTTATCAGCAGCATAGTAGCACACGGCAGGAGCTGTGCTGGCTAGCTTTGGGCGCCATTGACACTGTTGTATCCCAATACTACAAATACACTGTTTTTTTTTTTTTTTTTCTTTCTAGAAAGCCAATTGTTGGACATTCATTAGCATAACTTTATAACTGGATATAGTTCATTTGAATCTTCTCCAAGAGAAAACAGAAAAGCCGTCTTATGTGATGATCTCACTGGACTAAAATTGTTTTAGTCTCTTCAAGTGAGTCATCTCTACTTGGGTCATTTCCTTTATACAACTACCTGCTCCATTAACAATATCTATATTACACAGGAAACAGACAGAATAATCTGTTCTACTAACCTTCTCCATAAAGCTGATGAGACCCTCCGAAGATTGGTCTCTCAGACAATGAAGGACGCAAAAGGTACATTTGATAGTTCTGCACTGCTGTTGACTTTTAGTGGTGTCATTTCCTTGACACACGGGTAGATTTTACTTTCTAATTTTGATTGTGGGTTCAATTTAGATTTGTTATTTGGTTACAAAACTAGATACTTGCCCTGGAACTGGGTGTTCATCTATTTAGTAAAACTGTACTGAGCCACTATAAAAAATTTTATTTTAGGTGTATGAGTGTTTTGCCTGCATGTATGTAAGTGGACCATGTGTGTGGAATGCCCACGGAGGCCAGAAGAGGGCGTCAGATGTCCTGGAACTGGAGTTACAGACATTGTTAGCTACCATGTGAGTGCTGGGAACTGAGCCCAGGTCCTCTGCAAGGACTGTCAGCACTCTTAACTGCTCAGCCATCTATCTAACCCCCTGGATGGCTTTTTAATAGACCTTTTCTAGATACCAGGGAGTCAGTAGAATAGACAACATTCTAGCAGGACAAAAGACACAAAGGTAATTATAGTATGTCAGTGTTCTAAAGAGTAGAAGATTTATTTTTTTTTTTATTTTATTTTTTGGTCTTTTCAAGACAGGGTCTCCCTGTAGCCCCAGCTGTCCTGGAACTCACTCTGTTAATCAGGAGGCTAGAGGGATGGCTCATTGGCTAAGACTGTTTGCCTCTCCCACAGGACCCAAATTGGATTCCTAGCATTCATCTTGGGCAGCTGACAACCACCTGTACTCCAGCTCCAGGGGACCCAACGTCCTCTTCTGGGCTCCCAAGGACCTGCACACAAAGCATACACATAGACACACACACACACACACACACACACACACACACACAAATAAAAATAAAGCATAATCAAGAATGCTTCTCAGAGATGACATAAAAGGTGGGAATGATGGGAGGAACAAGCCTGGCAGGTGTCTGGAGGCTCATCCTAGGCAGTGACACAGGAAGTACAAAAGCCCAGATGGAAAAGTGTTCAAAATGTTCTGGAAAAGGGTCCATTGAGCCTAGAATGAACAAAGGAAAGGAGAAGGCAGTTTGGGGCCAGGGTAAGACTTACATAGAGTTTGAACAAGGTCACTGTAATTGTAAATCTCAATTCAAGTAATATTTGAGATATAAAGCTTTTTAAATAGTTGCTTTAGGACTTGACTATTTAATTCCATGCTATGTTTAAACTTGTTTTAAGCCAGGCGTGGTGGTGCACGCCTTTAATCCTAGTAGCACTTGGGAAGTAGAGGCAGGCGGATTCTTTGTGAGTTCAAGGCCAGCCTGGTCTACAAAGTGAGTTCCAGGACAGCTGGTGCTACAGGGAGACCCTGTCTCGAAAAGACCAAAAAAAAAAACAAAAAACAAAAAAACTTGTTTTAAAAAGAAGAAAGTAGGGGCTGGAGAGATGGCCTAGCGGTTAAGAGTGCCGACCGCTCTTACAGAGGACCCGGGTTTGATCCCCAGCACCCACATGGCGGCTGAGAACCGTCTGAAGCTCCAATTCCAGGAGAACTCCAGTTCCAGGGGAATCCGAGACCCTCTTCTGAACTCCGCGGCATTGCACGACACGGGTGCACAGACTTGCAGGCAGACAGTACATTCATACACATACAGAAATAAATAAAACTAATTAAAAAAATTAAAAAAAAAATAAAATAAAATAAAAAAATAAAAAGAAGTAGTTAACACTGAATTCCTGATATGATAAGTGTTTTACAGTTTCTAATCTTTTTTTAAAACATTTTTTTAATTTTATTTTTTATGTGTATGAATGTACTGTCTGCAAGTAGGTTTGTTTGTGCACCCGTGTCGTGCAATGCCACAGAGGTCAGAAGGGGGTGTCGGATTCCCCTGGAACTGGAGTTCTCCTGGAATTGGAGTTACAGACGGTTCTCAGCCGCCATGTGGGTGCTGGGGATCAAACCTGGGTCCTCTGCAAGAGCAGTCGGTGCTCTCAACTGCTAGGCCATCTTTCCAGCTCCCAGTTTCTAATCTTTACAGTCCTGTAAGGTACATGTAATTTTACAAATGGGAAATAGAGGTTCACAGTGAATCAAATAACTTGCCCCAGGCTGAATGGCAACTGAATACTTGAGCACCCCGGGACAGAATTAATTCTGATTCCAGTCTGCTGTCATGCTTTCCTGCCTTTATTACTACCTTCATAAAAGCTAGGGACATTGAAAGGATACAGTATATTACCCACATCCTGTTTCTCAAACTTTCTTTATCCATGATGCACAAGTAGATTTTACATCCTAAACCAGTATGTAACACAGTACATAAAGTCAGGCATGTGTGGAAACAAGTTGCACAAACACATCCTCATATGTTTAATGAAATGCTGTAAGTTTTCATTTTAGAAAAATACTTCTTGCCATTCAATAATTTACAAACCCAAGATTTAAACAGAGCATTGAAACGCATATGGCAGCATAATTAGAACAAAGCAAAAAGTTCTAGTTCTCTCTCAACCATTTGCCTTTTTGTTCTGTCTTATGCCCAAATCACTCTTCACTATTTCCTGTCTATTGGAAAAATGGACTTTTCCAGAGGGAAGGAGAGTTGGTACTAGTTTCTAAATCTGTGCTTGAATAAAACTAAACATTCAGCGTCTGCTGTCAAGATAGTGAGAAGGTAGCCCACAGATGGCATACAGTACATGCCAATGTTGTATGAGAAACTTGAATACATAAATATAGAGAGAACTATTACCACTCAGGAACAAACCCAGGTAACCCAATTTTAAAATGGACAAAAGATCTAAATATCTTTCTCCAAGGGAAACTGAGAACCTCATTAAAACATGCTTAATTAAATGCACAAAACCCATCCAAGCTCAAACCAGACAAAAACCCAGCACAGAAGCAGGGAGATGGGTAAGAAACCCCAACCTTAGCTGAGAACAACTGGTAACCCAACTGCTACGAGAGGGAGAGCTGGTCGTCTGTAAAGGAGTGATGCTAGACAGGTATACAGGCTCCAGTGGATGACTTACACTGAGGGACATTTAGGGACACAAACGTGGCTCAAAAGGCCTTAATATATATGACAGAATGCATGAAATCCAGTGTGTGTGGGGGGGGTATGGAGGTGTAACTAGGGACAGGGTCTGAATTGATCAAGATATAATTTTGAAATTTGCAAAAATTCAGTAAAAAACTTTCCTGGAAAAAAAAACACCACTAAACCAAACAAAAAAAAACAACAAAACATGCTTAACATCATTTAATAAAGAAACACAGACCAAAACCCCAGGAGATTCCATTGCCTGCATAGCCACTAGGAAGGCCAGAATTAGAAGGTCCAAGCCTTGATGACAATGTGGACAGTCAGAACCCTCATGTCCTACCAAAATGTAAAAACGTATAGCTGGTTTAGAAAAGAGCCCAGCAGTCCCTCAAATGCAGTTACCATGTGGCCCAGCTATTCTGCTCAAGGTATAGACTTGAGAGAAATGAAAACATTGTTTTCATTTGTTAATAAATAACACACAAAGCCTGTTTATAGCAGAACTACTCATGATAGTCAAAATGTACAAACAACTTATCTCTGTCACCTGATAAAGGATAAAATGTAGTCTAGCCATACAGTGGAAGGTCATCTATAAAGAGGAATGGATATCGACACAGGATACAACATTGGGAACCCTGAAAACATCCAAAGTAAAAGTCACATGAACAGTCCAGAACCTGGCAATCAAGACAGAAAGTAGTTAATGGGGGTTGTGGGCGACAGGGAAGTGGGGTTAAAGGGAGAGATTGCCAAATAAAAAGCACATGTTTTCAGGTTATAAAAATGTTCTAAAGGTGACTGTGGTGATGGTTGCACACATATGAAGGTTCTAAACACCACTATATTTTAAATGGATAAATTTATTGTGAGTTATGTATCAGTCAAACTAATTTCTGGTTCTCAGCACTTACCCACGTGCCAGTGCTGACAGAACATTCCCATCATTACAGTTACTTTGGACAACTGTTCAAATGTAATATTTATCAGTTTCAAAACTGAATTGTCATTTCATTTTTTCAAGGCAAAAGACACTGTTAAGTACCTTGGCTCTTAGTGTTAACAAAAAATCCGTTTTCAGGTTTGTCTTTTTTTACATACTTCATGGCAAATTATTTAAATTCTCTGAATTGTTTTAGGCAACTTTCTAAATCACATTAATGTGCCATGACTTCTTATCCATAATTATTACAATTCATCCTGTTATAATCAGATTAATTTCCTGATGGCAGTAGGTATCCCAGATTGACTTACAGGAGTAATCTGAGAATATCTTTTTATTTTTAGATGCACAAATACCTCTTAATAACCTGAAGCGTCTAGCTGAAGAACTTAACAAGCTCAAAGCAGAATTTTTGGACGACCTAAGACAAGGAAACAAAAGGCATCTGTGCTTTCAGCAAACCACTTTATCAGATATTATTTCTTCTTTTTGTAATGAGAAAGATAATATTGTACACAAGTATTTTTCAAAGCAACATTAAAATTCCTGAATGTCTCAATCAAATGTATGATTTGGGTAAACTTTTGCAAACAATTTTCTATTGCTGATTTTGTAGATCAACATTATGAATTGCCAAAGACCATTCTAAAAAACAGCCATTTAGCATGATAGAGTTACTTGTCAAACATGACATAATTAAGCAGGAGAGAGACAGCTTTCCTCACTGATGTGCCAGATCCTGCAGGAAACAGCAGGTTAAATGGATCTGAGGAGCAGAATGCATGAGTTACTTTTACATAACTGTAAGAGACTACAGGACAGAAACATGCGGGTGGAGAGGTTTGGGCTCAGTTTCTGATGGAACAGTCCGTCATGGTGGGGAAGGTTGGGCAACTGGAGTGGCTCTGCTTGGGGGAGAACAGTGTGCCTGTTATTTCTCACATGAAGAGAAGGAAGCAGAGCTCTAGACCAAAACCAGAGGCAGCTACGACCTTCAAGGCCTGTGCTAGTGGCTACCTCGACCAGCCATGCACCATATCCCCAAGATTCCACGGCCTTCTTAAACTCATGAGAGATGTTTCCATAAGGGATTCTAGAAATCCAACCAGTTAGCCATAAAATCTTTTATTAACATTATTTATTTTTTTAATTTATTTATTTCTGTATGTGTATGAATGTACTGTCTGCATGCAGGTCTGTGCACCCGTGTCGTGCAATGCCTCGGAGGTCAGAAGAGGGTCTCGGATTCCCCTGGAACTGGAGTTCTCCTGGAATTGGAGTTTCAGACGGTTCTCAGCCGCCATGTGGGTGCTGGGGATCGAACCCGGGTCCTCTGTAAGAGCGGTCGGCGCTCTTAACCGCTAGGCCATCTCTCCAGCCCCAACATTTTTATGTACTATAAAATTACTAGAAAACAAATTTGATTCTAATTTTCAAATAAGAAAAAAAAAAATCAAGATCATTAGAAAGTGTTATTTTTTATTCATATATTACAAAAGCAAAGTATTCTTCACAATAACTACATACTAGATAGAATTACTTCAGCGTTACACTGCTTTCTTGATCCCTAAACAATATAATGTATCTTACAACCATAATGCAAGATTTACGCTTTGCATATAAAACGTGTCCTATACATCAAAGTAATTATCAACAAAAACAAGTTCTAGAAAGCATATATCTTCTAAGACTAATGAAAAGGTCTTTAGCAGGGAATTTAAACTGTTTAACAACTTGTTTATTTGATAAATATTTTTGCAGAATGTAGTTCTCTCTCTTTTATAGTAATATTCCCTTTGTCAAACAATTCTGCAGATGAATGACAAGCACATTTCTAAAATGAAACAACACTGGAAATACCTAATGCAATTTTTTCAGAGTAAAAGTCTAGCCTTCACTTGAATTTCAAGAAGTTGTAGCTACATACTACATTAGTAAAATCTGAAATAAAATTACTCCATTAATCTCTTCACAGTTTCTTAAAAAAATATTAGTGGAGATAAATTACCAACTTTAAAAATCTAAACATGTTCACTGAACAAAAATAAATTTAGTTTCAGAACATTGCCTGTTATTGGCAAAATACTATAAATAGTGCATGTTAAACTTTTCTCAACTTCTATAAAATATTTGGTTAAAAATAAAATGAGGAACATTTAATATGTAAGGAAAGAATCTGTGATCTTTCCTAATACAGAATTTAACTCAGAAAATTTAAGCAAAGTCCTATTTTTTAAACATACAATTCCAAAAAAGCTTCTAAGGTATACTTGCTTCAAAAATTTTAGTGCATTTATAAGTATTTTTAGCTTTAAGTATCAACACCTTTGGAATACCAACTGTGCTCTTTATATTACTGGAATATTAGAATTTTTCCTTCTAGTTTGTAATTATGGAAAACCTTTTCCATGTTTAATATGAAATGTACCTTCAAGACATTCATTTTAGTTGTTAGGGAAAAATGCACTTGTCACTGTTTGGCCCAGAATAAGGAGAGCTTGTTTGGGGTGCTGTTTAGTTTTTAAGATGTGCCTTGCAATGTTGCCCAGCCTGGCATGAACTCCAGAGCTCTAGCAATCTCCCTTCCTCAGCCTCACAAGTAGCTGGGATGACAGGCACACACCACCACACTGGGCTTCTTTCTGTTATTTAAGGAAGTTTTCATTTTCTATTTTGGGGTATTGCTTTGCTTTTATTTGAATAAAATTTTAAAAATAACAAAGTTTCCAAATGGCAACCTGTTTCTTTCTGGCAACTGACAAATACTAGAGTCAAGTTATGCATCTGGAAATTGCTGCACTACAACTAATTAACCAGTGAATGATTTAAGCAACAGACCACAAACGACTAGAAACTTAGGGTGACAAGAGAGTTCCCCTTTGGAGAATGTGTCCTTGGTGTTGCACTTTAAACAATGCAGTTGAGATGAGTCAAGACTGTCTATGCAAGTATCATCACCCTTTATGGCTTTCTAGCACTTGAAGGGAGGGCATCGAATTCATTAGCATGGCACTTGGGTTTTCGTGGGCAGACGCCATTAATATTTCCCCTTTATTTATCATTAAGAGTAGAGGTCATTTTTGGTTAATAAAACATAATAGACTATTTTCTTTAAGAAGCCAATTAGAAATATTTTCAAGATATTAAGCAAATTAAAAATGAAAATTTCACAAACTACACAGAAACCAGTAGTAAGTAACAGTATGTTTTACTGCTTGGCCAAGCTCTCTTCAGAGTAAGCTATTACACAGTATAATAACAACAGCTTCCTACTTTAAATGAACTCTTAGAAACTTAGCAAGTTTTATTTTTATGAACAAACATGTTTAAATGCACTTTATGTTAATGTCCATACCTTTTTATCCTTTCCTACAGCAGTGACAAATCAGTTTCCATATAGGATTCTCACTATACTTGAAAACTTAAAACTGCAAATAAGAATTACAATTAGAATTCCCAACAAAATGCCTCAAATGGTCTGCTCTGAAGAGGAACCCAGGATCTGTTTGGACATGTTCTCATTTGACTATTTCCTCACTGTTATATTTCTATACCCACCTTTGCCTAGAAATTTTGGGCAATAAATGGACAGAAGGCAGGAAAAGAAAACTTTGGAGATTATCTTGAAGCATCTTAATAGGATGGATGAATTCCACTGTACCTCTTTGGTCATCAAAAGAACAGAATAAGATTCTCATTATAGTTATCAATCTTATGACACTAATAACAGAATGAATAACTCAGATTGAAAAGGCATCTAGCATTCTAGTGTATTTACGTGTGGCTTTAAAAAATATTAACTCAATGAGCCAGGCATGGTGGCTCATGCCTTTAATTCCAGCATTCAGGAGACAGAGGCCACTCTGATCTACATAGCGAGTTCCATGCCAGTTGGGGCTATAGGGAGACCCTGTATCAAAAACAAAAACCAGCCAACCAACCAAAAAAATACACCAAAAAAATTGAATGAAAAACAATCGTGTTTAAACTAGACATTGAACAAACATTTTAAATATCAAACACAATTTTCTACTTAGCCTTGAATTTTAATACTCAGAACTTTCATTTTTACAATTTAAATTATAAAAGAATTTTTATATTTCCCCTTGTAGAAAAAGATTATACTGAAATACACTTTACTGTTTTCAGCTGAAATGAAACTACTGATTCAACTTATGTGAATAAAAATAGCATTTTAATTGAGACAATTTTAAAGGCAATTTCTCTACAAACACAAATAGATTGTAACATTTTGTGAGAGAAAAGTTTATTCTACCATTTTTGAAATATGGCATAATATTTTGCAGTAATATATTGAAATATCAATAGTATAGATAAGCTTTGAAGTCTTTATGGACCATAAATGTAGGAGACTTAACTGAACACCTGGTAAGATAGTGACTGTATTTCAACTTTCATAGGTCTAAATGAAAGATATTAATGTGTGTAACTATTCTAATGCATAAATAACCCTGACAAGATCTGTAAGAAAAGTTAACTTTTTTCACTATCAAATTTATATTTTATAAATATAATGTATAAACTTGAAATTAGTAGATACCTTATTAGGGATGACCTCAACAAAAACCAAACTACAAACCCCCAAAAAGCCAAACCAAGTGAAAATGTTTTCAGTGTTGGTTATGTTGTCCTCTTGCAAAATGACAGGCAAAATCATACTTGTTTTTACATTTGCATCCACATATATTACACTGAAAAGGATTTTCATACCCATGGCATCCCATGTGTATAGTATAAAGGATATTGTCTGCAAAGTACATGTCACAGTGCTGGCAGTGGTGCAGAAGCTGAGGATCCTGGACCGGCAGGGTTGGAGCTGGAGTGCTTGGCTGGCTGTTTCCTATGCTGGGGGTACTGGTGTGGGCACTTGGTTCACTGCTTGGCCCTGCCACTGGGCTGTAGTTCCTCTGACTATGTGGTGGCCGAGGTTCTGGGCTTGTGGGGGAGCTCTGAGGAATACTTGCTGACACAGCAGAGACTACTGCTTGGGCAGAGGGCTGCTGAATCATGAAAGGCTTCTCATCTGGGCAGGGGACTACATCAGGGGAGGCAGGGTTTTGGTTGTCAGGTGGCAAGCTGGACAACTGTCCTGCAAGAGTGGAAAGCTGATTCAAAGGGTTGTCAACCAGGAGTTCCTGGGGGTCCCTTGGCAGGCCACCCGTTGGTGTGGTTTTTGCCATAGTTTCATAGGCATCAGTCTGAATATTTGGGATTTCGTGGGTAAAATCATTAAGGTAGTCTGGTTTCTGGACAACCATGGAAGGAGGACTTAGGTTGATTAGTGCTCTTCTACTGTACCCCAGATTGCTTGTTTTCTTCTGTAAAACCCCCCACATTTTCTTGCTGCTTAAGGAAGACCTAGTACCTTTAATTGGTACCATTTTATGCTTGCGCCTTCGATGGTGGGACAGGTTGCTTCGATCACTGCAGCGGAAGGAACATAGTTCACATTTGTATGGTTTTTCTCCAGTATGGGAACGCATATGGGCTTCCAGATGACGCTCATACGCAGATGCAAATGGACACAAGTGGCACCTATGAGGCTTCTCACCTGTTTAAAAAAGAGATGTGAAGCTGGGTGTGGTGGCCCATACCTTTAACCCCAGCACTCAGGAAGCAGAATCAGGAGGATCTCTGTGAGATAAAGGCTAGCCTGGTCTACATAGCAAGTAGCAGGTCAGCTGGGGCTACAGAGAGACTGTCTCAAAAAGACCGGAGGGAGGGAGGGAGGGAAACTCATTTATGAAAGTTTCATGTTTATCCACTGGATCTGGAAATTGACCACAAAAATGCTTTCCAGAAATGAACAATTGCATAATAGGTTAGTAAAATTTTATAAAGAAACCCGAGAAATGAAATAAATCTTAAGACTTCATTAGCAACCATTTGTGACATATAGTTAAGATTCTGTTTAGTATGAAAAGCATTACAGCTACAACTGGCATCTGGAAAATAATATTCCCCACACAATAGTTTATCAATAGTATGCCTCAAAATGGTATGTTCATGCCTTGAAGTTGTATGCTCATGTGTGTGTCTTATTCATACTCAGCACACATATACATACATCAAGGGGGACAACTGCCCAAAACCTTTTTCTAAGTCTTTATATGAGAAAGCCCAAAATCAAAATAAACTTCCTGATCCAAAATGAGTTATACAGTGTCCTTTAAAACTGCAAGGCTTCTCCCCCATGTTCCCACTCTTCACTTTCAGGATATCCATTTAAAGATAAAGATGTTAGCTGAAGACTCCAACTATGACAAAGAACCATTTAGAATGTGAGACTGGGAGCTGTTCATGTGACAAGTACAGCATACCTACCTTGTGCCAGATTGCCTGCTGGCTCTAAGAGTACAAAGATTCCCTTTGGGTGCCCTCGGGAAACTTTCAGGCCAACATGATAGAATAAGTGGGCCCAGGATGCTACTGAGCACACAGGACTGGTACTTGGGTGAGGGCAAGGCACAGTTAGAAAGGTTCTCAAAAGGGTAAAGAAGACACGGGTTGAACACAGACAAAGTTACAAATGTATAGAAACATTTTTTCTGCAACTTAAACATTCTTATATAGAAAAAGATAAGAACATTAACTCTAGTGTTAACCTCCCCAACTTCAGAGCAGAAAGATACAAAAAAGATTATATAGACCCAGGAGGAAAATGGGTAGGAAGGATCAAGCTCTCCAGGGGCCTTACTTTCCACTATTTGTATACTTTTATGACATTGCTATTATCAAACAGATCCAAGCCTACATCGACCTTTATTTGGAACAATCAGAATGACTTGGGCTTGCATCCATGGTCCCCAGCTGTTTCCCCATTACCTGTGTGGATCCTTATATGCTCGATGAGCCGTGCTGTTCCTTTGCTAGCATAGTTGCAGTACCGACACTTGAGCTTCCCATCAAAGGTCCTTTCAAACCCGTCTACTAACATTCCTGAGTTTTCATCCAGGGAAACTTCAACAGATGGGTGGTCAAGTCCATTTTGATCACCATCTGTTCCAGCTATGAACAAAGTATAGAAGAAATTATACATCTTGGAATCCACTTAGCTTAGCATTTTTAGATCCTAAGATCAGGAATCTGTTCACACTAGTATTAGGAGGCCAAATTTTTATTTCTCAGCTTCAGGGAAGGACTTCTGCTCCGTGCCAGGAGGTAGCAGTGATGCATGCTCAGTTCACATCTTGTTCCACTGTTTCTTCCACCCCTTCACCAGAAGTAATTGTGCCAGATTGGTCAAGTCCATTGACCAATGGGGACTGACTTGAGGAGCAGGGCTCATGGTTGCCTGTTTTCCCCAGTTTTCCTAAGCTAGTGATGCTCACATTTTTGATGTATGCATAAATTACTTGGGGATCTTATTAAATGGAATAACTAGATCTGTGATAAGACCTTCTACTTTACATTTATAAGAAAACTCCAGGGGTGATACCTGATTACCACTGCCAGACCCTAGATCTCCATGCCCTCAAAGAGCTGGATCAGCGGCCAGCAAACATCTTCTACAGGGGTGAGATAGTAAGGCTAGCTGGGCTTTGTGGCTTAACACAAAACCCAACTCTAGTTTTACCATAAAGTCTACTATAGAAAATAATGCAAGTGGAGGATATGGCTCAGTGGCAGAGCACTTGCCTAGCATATGCAGTATCTGTTGGATCCCCAGTCGTACAAACAATTTATAAATTACATGTGAAGAAGCAAGTATGTATGTGTTCCAGTAAAACTTTATTCATGAACAAAGAAATTTGAATTTCATGACATTCTTCTTTGCAGGTTTCCACCATTTTTAAATTTATAAAACCAACCTTACATTATAGGCTATAGGAAAACAGCAGTTTAGATAAGGCACCTGGGTGGTGCTTTTCTGACCCTGAGTAGCTAGGTTAAGAACAGTCTGCTAGTCCACAAACTACAGAAAGTTTACCTCAGGTAGCTGTTCTTGAATGGGCAAATGTGCTCAGTCTTTCTTCATTTAAAAAGGACACACACACATACACATATGCATTTATCTCTCTCTCAGCGCCACACACACATACAGATCTCTCTCTCTCTCTCTCTCTCTCTCTCTCTCTCTCTCTCTCTCTCTCTCTCGGACAGGCAACCTTCCAACAAGACTATAATGTATCTCAAAACTACATTAAGCTAGTCCCATAGCAAATACCCATGTTTAAATAAGGGGGAAAAATGTCTTTCCTCTTTAGAAAGAGAAAAAGGAAGGAATGATCCACATTAGTGGATAGTGAGATTCACAGCATGGAGAATGACATACAGATATTAATACATTTATAAACTGAACTTTTTAATAATATTAAGATGAGTCTACCTCCCTGAAGAGTCTCTGCTTCTTTGTCCCCACTAACTGATCCAGAAATCATGTTCACATGATGGGTCTGCTGAGTCAGGTATTCCTGAAAATCTTTCACGAAGTCCAAAGGCTCTGGTTTCTTTTCCCCCATCTTTGCGTTTTCCTTTCCTTTTTCTTTTAGGTTAAAAGTCTGTTATACCTAGGGGTTAAGGGGAAAAAAAAAAGAAACTTGAAATAATAATAATACAGTAAGAAGAACACATTACACAATAAACAGTATTGACAAAGGCAGTTCTGTAAACGACATTATAAACAACAGGAAAAAAAATGCCTGTCTTTACCTTATAACCTACCTAGTAAACTAAAAGAAGAGGTGCATGAAACAACAAAAGTGATGATTAAGCTGAGTCAGAGGATGGAAACCAATTAGAAAGCCAGAAAAAAAGAAAATTACTGACAATTATGCAAACAACCCTAAAACAGTACAATCCATAAATCAGTTGTAGCATGTTCACACAATGGCTACAGTAGTGGAAATAACCGAGCTGCTGGCACAATACAGATGAACTGCACAAGCAAACTTTTGAGCAACAGAAGCCAGACAAAAGTTTCTAGTGTATGATCCTACCTACACAGAGCTGAACACCAGACAAAACTAATACCCAGTGCCAGGGGGAGAGCATAACTCCTGCTTACAAGGACAGACAGGCCTGGAGCTGGAAATGATACGAGGAGAGCTCCTGGGAGGCTGGCAGCCTGTTTCATCTTGATACTGCCTCATGGTTTATGTTCTGTGATAAGCCAGTAGCCCAAGCTTTAGGATATGTAAGCTTTCCTAGACTTCAAGCTACTTCTAGAAAAGCTAAGCAATAGAGAGATGAATGATTTTTACATGCTTATGGCATGGGAATAAAAATTTTCTGAATGGAAAATTAATCATTAAATAGTTTAGGAAAAGAAAATCTTTCCAGAAGCACATTTGGAGTGGCTCTACAGGAATGAAAGAGTATATGGAGATTCAGCTTTAAATAATGCCAAATCACATTTCAGTCTTATAGACTGATTTATTGTCCCACCAGCTGTGAATAAGACTTTTGTTGATTTACATTCTCACCAACACCTGGTTTGTGCCATTCAGAAGGGTGTGTCATGGTGTCAGGGACTCTGACAGGTTCATGGAAAAGTAATAAATAGCACTCTTCTTGCTTCTCTGGTTCTGGAAGGGAGGCCTTAGTTTTAATTCTAACAGGACCCCTTCCACTGACCTGCTTAGATTCATGTGGATACTTTCTCATTTGGAGCCATAAGCCTATCAGCACTTACTTCTGTAAGTTGACTAGTCCAAAATTAGGAGAAGGGAAATCACTGAAACTCTTAAAACACAGATTCTCCCTGGTGAGTGATGGATTTCCGTTTCTAAGTCCCCTCTCCACTTACAGAAAGCATCTTTCTGTAGGAGAGTGTGTGTGTGTGATTCTTTATGGGTATGGATGTGACTATTTTTCAATAAAAGTTTATTTGTTGCTCTCTGTTAAGTCTGAGTTTTCCCTACCTTTTAATTCTTTCATTAGCTGAGAAAACAAACCCAACAATACTCCCTTGACTGATTAATGATGCCACCTGCAACAGTGGTATCACACCAGTTTTTATAGTCACTGATGATTAATGAAGTTGTATATGCTAACGAGCCTGTCTGGTTCACATCTTCCCAGAAACAGTGTCAAACACCACCAAGCTAACCAGCCATCTACTGTCCTAGTAAAGCAAAGCTTTCATGTCAGCGGTGCTGGCCTCTGTTAATCCCAGATAATTCTTCTTCCCCAGCTGACCAGATACCACAGATTCTCAATTCAAAATGTTATACAAATAGCCCTGATAGAATCTTTGAAGACCTTCAAATATCCCTCTGAAACGTCTAGCCAGATCTCTACCGTCTGCATTGCCCTCAGCATCACCTTTTGACTTCCCATAACAGCTCATCAAGCTTTGGGCACTTAATGGCTTTTCCAGCCCAAAGCTCCAAAATCATCTTCCCACAAAATATTCCAAGTCATAAAAGCCACACGGCCAAGTCATCACAGCAGTACTGCAAGTTTCTGGTAGCAATTTCTGTTCCAGTTTGCTTTTTACTGCTGTGATTTAAAAAAAAAAAAAAAAAAAAAAAACCAGCTTGAGGAGGAAAGGGTTCATTTGGCTTACATTTCCATGTCACATTTAGTCATTGAGGGAAGTCATGCCAGAAACCCAAGACAGGAACCTACAGGCAGGAACCGAAGCAGGGACATGGAGGAACTGTTCAGCTATCTTTCTTATACATCCCAAGTTTACCTGCCAAGGAGGCACTGCCACACATCAATTAATCACGAGGAAAATGCCTGACAGACACGCCCATAGACCAGTCTGATGAAGGACACTCCTCAATCCCTGGGTGATTCTAGTTCCTGCCAAGTTGACAGAGGACGGCGACGGTTTGAAACCCAGGATCCATATGGTGGCTAACAACTGTCCATAATTCCAGTTACAGGGGACCTGACACCCTCTTCTGTCCTCCACAGGCATTGCACAACATGGTGCACTTACATTCATGCACATGATATACACAAAATAAAAATTTTAAAGAATTCCAGGAGAACTCCAGTTCCAGGGGAATCCGACACCCTCTTCTGACCTCCGCGGCATAGCACGTCACGGGTGCACAAACTTGCATGCAGGCAGTACATTCATACACATACAGAAAGAAATAAAATTAAAAAAAAAAAAGAATTCTTATAGGTTCTTTATTACGTATGTGCATTTTAAGTATCTTCTGTAATTTCCTTTTCAATTTCTTAATGGTGACTTTTAAGGAACAGAAGTTTGGGGAGGGTTGGGAGTTTGGAGTCTCACTATATAACTCTGGCTGGGCTGGAACTCTCTATGTAGACCAAGCTGGCCTTGAACTAACAAAGATCCGCCTGCCTCTGCCTCCTGAGTCCTGGAAATAAAGGTATTACTTACTTTTCCCCTTTATATTTTACAGTTGATTGTGTCCTATTTAAGACACCCATGCCTCCATCTTACTTGTAAAAGCCATTTCCTTGTTAAAGCATTATTTTACCTTTCATATTTATTCAAAATTTATTTGCACTGTATGGTATGAAACGAAGAGTCAAAAGCATACTTTTTTCCAATAACCAACTGTCCCAGCTATATGCATTTAACAGACCAGTTTTTCCAAGACTCCAATGTGGCCTTTCCAACAAAGGTTATTATAGTCATGGTTTGTTTCTGGATTTTAATTCTGTTCCACTGGGCCTGCTATCTATCCTGTTAGCCAGACTCTTCAGTCTCAGTCAGCCTTTTTTATCTCAATAGCTGGAACTTACTACTTTTGTTTTTCTTCTCCAATACCGAATGCATGGTCCACTATTGGTCCTTGTTAGCCATTTTTTTTTTTTTTAATGATTTGTGTGCGTGTGTGTGTGTGTGTGTGTGTGTGTGCACAAGCGCATGCGCATGGGCATGCTGGCGCCTGCAGAGGCCAGAGGATGTCATTGGATGCCCTGGAGCTGCAGTTCCAAGGCAGCTCTGAGCTACAGTGGGTGCTGGGAACTGAACTTAGGTCCCAGTTTAAGTGAGAGCAGCTTAAGTTCTCAACTCTCTCTTTCTAGTCCCAGCCTAAATTTTTAATGGATTAAAAAAAAAATTCTCTCATTCCTTAATCCATTTAAGTACAATTCCCAATATATTTACAAAAACCTCACCAACTTTGTAAGAACCAAAAGTTCTACATTTAACTAGAAACCTAACTAAAATAAGCAACTTTTGACTGTACTACTAGAACAGATCATTAACGTCTATTAGTACAAGGACACCCTTGGGGAGCAATGAAACACACAAGGCTGCTCTTATTTTCCTAATATTCACTAGCCTCAGGCTAATATACTTTACTTTCATTTTATCTTCTTTCCTCCTTACCAAACCTTATCTATTCCTGACTTGAACATATTTGGCCAAGAATGTACAGGTAGTTGAAGTCTGAGTAAATCCAAATTTTGAACAGTTCTTTCCTCCCTTCTTAGCAGCTATGTATAAAGTCTGAAAAGTTGTTACGATCTCTTCATTATTTTCTAGAAAGTTGAGGCTATTAACAGTGTATTCTATAAAGGAACTGAGTGTTTTAGTATTAGGTCAATCTCACTGAGCTTTAGACTCTGAACAAGAAAGGACTTCCCTTTATTCTTTTTTTTAATTTATTTTCTATGTGTATGAAAGTACTGTCTGCATGTAGGTTTGTGTACCCATGTCGTGCAATGCTGCAGAGGTCAGAAGAGGGTGTCAGGATCCCCTGGAACTGGAGTTAAAGAGGGTTCTCAGCCGCCATGTGGGTGCTGGGGATCGAACCTGGGTCCTCTGCAAGAGCAGTTGGTGCTCTTAACCACTAGGCCATCTCTCCAGCCCTGTCCCTTTATTCTTAAAGTAGTGAATTTCTATTCCATAAACTAGGATAATACACATTTCAGTACTATTTTAAAATTTATACGTAATCGTATATATAATATTGTAAACTATACAGCCTATGGTAATCTCTGGAACAATAGTTACTATTTTGGAGCAATTGTTTTTACAGTAAAAGGATAAGTACACTGCAGGGCATGGTGGTGCATGCCTTTAATCCCCGCACTCTAGAGGCAGAGGCTGGCAGATCTCTGTGAGTTCAGGGCCAGCCTGGTCTACATAGAGGGTTCCAGGCCAGCTGGCGCTACAGGGAGACCCTGTCTCAAAAAGACCAAAAAAAAAAA